>CAJQZP010000998.1:0-92500 GCA_907164705.1 Parnassius apollo
AATAAAGTAATTTCCACTGCATATACACACCGCTTCAAAAGTCAGGGCTCTAATTCTTCGTTTCACTTTCTCTTAGCACCGAATTTTGTAACTGTTACGTGGAAATGATTTTATTATTTTTAGTTCTTTGAAGTTGTATTTTACTTATAATAAAAAATACGTGTGGCACTCGGTGACTGCTGCGGTAAAGCTATTGCATAGCATTTTTTATCAACTTCATCATCATCATCATTACAGCCCTTCACAAGTCCACTGCTGAACATAGGCCTCCCCCAAGTAATGCCACAAAGCACGGTCCTGAGCCACCTGCATCCATCGACTTCCTGCATGTCTTACCAGGTCGTCACTCCATCTAGTGGGGGGTCGCCCTACACTACGCCTACCGGTACGAGGCTGCCACTCGAGAACCTTTCTTCCCCATCGGTTATCGGTTCTTCGAGCTATATGGCCGGCCCATTGCCACTTCAGCTTACTAATCCGTTGGGCTATGTCGATCACTCTGGTTTTACTGCGGATATCCTCATTTCTGAGTCTATCACGCAGAGAAACTCCAAGCATAGCCCTCTCCATAGCTCGCTGAGCGACCTTAAGCGTCCTCATACGGCCAGCAGTGAAGGACCACGTCTCAGATCCGTAAGTCATCACTGGCAACACGCACTGGTTGTACAATCTAGTTTTTAGAGATTGAGGTATACCTGACGAAAAGATATGTCGTAATTTCCCGAACGCTGCCCAGCCGAGTTGAATCCGTCGATTGACCTCTCGGTCGAAGTTGGACTTACCTAGTTGGACTATTTGTCGCAGGTAACCGTACTCGTCAACAACTTCGAGCATAGTGCTCCCAACAACTACCGGCATAGGTGTGACATGGACATTAAACATGATCTTTGTTTTGTCCATGTTCATCTTAAGACCTATCCGTTGGGAGGCACTATTGAGGTCATTGAGCATAATGCTTAAGTCCTCCAGCGATTCTGCCATAATGACTATATCGTCGGCAAATCGAAGGTGAGTGATGTACTCGCCATTGATGTTAATACCGTATCCTTTCCAGTCCAGTAGCTTGAAAACGTCTTCCAACGCAGCGGTGAAGAGTTTCGGGGATATAACATCACCCTGTCTTACACCTCTCTGCAGTTGGATAGGTTTCGAACTCTGGTTCTGTACTCGGATAGCCATCGTAGCCCTACTGTACAAACACTTCAGCACTTCGATGTACCGACAGTCAACTTGGCACCGCTGAAGGGACTGTAGCACCGCCCAAATTTCGACGTAATTTATCAACTTATGCAATTATAATTAATTATTTATTTTATTTATGCAGTTAAGTCTTTGATATTAAATCAAGTTACACTTTTTGAGCGTGATGACCGATAAGAAAACAATTTTTTTCTTTTATTGTATAAATGAGAAGTTAATATTGTTTAAAATATTTTTAATATCTTACAATACATGTAGGTTATTCAGGAATTTTTATCATTCAGTTAGCAGCTAGTTTACACGCATACGACTAGTCGCACGCACACAAACACCGTGCCGAAGTCTGCCGAGTGCCGAAGTCTGCCGAACTGAAACGACGTTAGACGATTCACGGTTTTCAACGCCACACCTCCGTGCCCGTCGGAGTGGGGAGCGTGAGGTTTTTTTGGTTACGGAATTTCTGGATTCGTTCCCCGCGCTCAAGGCCCGCGATAGAAGCTATGCAATAGCTTAAAAAGTGTAATTCATCCTTTCATGAATTAGTTCCCCACTTTTTTAGACTAATATGCTTCTTAGCTTGTAATTACTATGGCGCTTCCTACACTCTTCGGACCGGAACACGTGCGTGCACTAATTGTTATTAGGCGAAAGAAATAGGCCGGTAGGATGTTTTCAGACTACTAGGAAAAAATAGTCCTACCACCTAGTAAAGTTATACCTCAAAATCTGAAAACTAGATTGTACAACCAGTGCGCGTTACCAGTGATGATTTATGGATCTGAGACGTGGCCCTTCACTGCTGGCCGTATGAAGACGCTCAAGGTCGCTCCGCGAGCTATGGAGAGGGCTATGCTCGGGGTTTCTCTGCGTGACAAACTTAGATATGAGAATATCCGCTTTAGATCCAGAGTGAAACTAACGGATTAGTAAGCTGAAGTGGCAATGGGCCGGCCATATAGCTCGAAGAACCGACAACCGATGGGGAAAAAGGTTCTCGAGTGGCAGCCTCGTAGTGGTAGGCGTACCGTGCGCCACTCCCCACTAGATGGAGTGACGACCTGGTAATACATGCAGGTAGTTGATGGATGCAGGTGGCTCAGGACCGTGCTTTGTGGCATTCCAGGTTCGAATCCCGGGTTGGGCAAAAAAATTAATTATTGAGTTTTTCCGTCAAGAAATTCGCAGTAGTTTCCCGGAGTCAGGAAGTTGGCGGTGTCTCAACCCCGTGCCTCGGAAAGCACGTAAATCCGTTGGTCCTACGCCTGATCTCTCTCCGGTCGTGTCGGTTTACCGTCCCATAGGATTATGAGAGTGAGGGAATAGAAAGTGCACCTGTGCTTGCGCATACACTTGGGCACTATAATCCTGTCCTGCGCTGATGGCTAGCCTCCGTTGAGGCAGGTTGCCATGGCCGAAATTCGGTCTGGAGCATATTATTATATAATATAATACAATATAATATCGCTGCAGAATGGCTCTACAATATATAAAACTAGTGTAACACTTATTGGGCGTAATAGCTTGTACTTACAAGATCGCGCATATTGTGACTATGACAAGGTACATTATTTTTAGTCAACTTTTAAAAAGGAAAGGTTCCTCAAAACGACTTCAATTTCGAACAGATTTTATTGTATTTTCTTTTAAATAGGCTTTAAATCAGGGGTGGTTCCATTTTTACTTGAAGTAAAATTCCTTGAGGATGGAAAAACGGGGTTTGAAATTGTTTTTAAAACTATTCGGACGAAATTCTTATTCCGTTGACCTTAAACTTGCTGAGTCCACTCTAGGGTAAAATGATTTAATTTTAAGAAGTTAAAACCTACTTAAAAAAGTCAAAGTAATAAAATAATTTCCGCATAATTTATTGGCTTCCGAAGTCGTGGCTATATTATTTAATACAATTTGACTATGATTAACAGACTTCAGAAGCTGGAAATTTTCTATAAATTACATAATTTTTGGTTTTGTGAGGTTTTTACTTTTTGTTTTGAAAGTTTAATTATAAAACCCATTTTCACTTCTAGGGCTTGCTTTTAGAGGTGCTTGTCGAGGCCAAAATGTCGAGTATGCTTAAGGGCGTACCGCGCGAGCGAGCGTTTTCGGCTCGCGTGCATGAAATTTATATCCTTTAAAGGTACTTGTACAATGAATTCTTTAAGCAAAAATGTGATAAACTCATAATATAAATTATTAACATAATAACTAACCAACTAACTAACTCGATGTTGAACAACTACCTCTCAAATTACTTGGTAGTTTAGTACTCGCTAATTTCGGTGTAATTTATGTGTGTAATTTAATGACGTCATGAGTATTGAAACGGGTTGACAGATACCGATAAACATTATAAGTGCTTTTGACAGGTGTATTCGTAACAATATTCTAAAATTGGTATTGTGTAAGCCAGTGGATATCAAGCTTATGTTACATTCGTAATCATTATCAGAGTTCATTATATGTGCACTAACTATGTAGACGTAAACAACAAACAACGCACGGTCTATAATCTGTCAATACATACACTGGACGAACCGACAATAAAGGTATTAGAGAAGGGAATGAACGTCGCATTAACACTGCGAAAAATCCCGTACGAATAAATTATCTGCAGTGTTGAGGACTGTCTGTTTAAGAATAACATCGGTAAGGCAGATTTGAGGCTATACGTCAAGATATTTCGTCCTTGTTACGTCGTAGTGCAGTGCCGAAACCACACATTCCTAAAGACGAATTTACAGCGTTGATTAACTTACGGAACAGACCAGAGCTAACGATTCTCCGCGCGGATAAAGGAAACGCTACGGTAATAATGGATACGTCAGAGTATAGTTTAAAATACTACAGCTTTTATCGGACGAAATTACATATAAAAAGGTCAAAACAGACCCCACAACTAACACGCTTAAAGCAACTAGCGATTTAATAAAGAAATACTCCGAAAAATTAAATCTCGACGTGAATTCGCTAATACCATCATGTACCAAACCACCAAGGTTGTATGGGTTACCGAAGATACACAAACCAAACGCTCCACTACGTCCTATAGTGAGCCAGATCGATTCACCAGCTTATAAGCTGGCACAACACTTGGCAAAAATACTGTTACCACTGAGAGGACATACCAGAGCACACACAAAGGATTCATACCGTTTTGTTAGTGAGATAAAAGACCTACAACTAAACTATGGTCAGTTTTGATGTTCAGTCACTATTCACATGCCTACTTATTGAAGACTGCATTGTAACTAGGAAGCTAGAAGTTAACAACATGCCTGCTGAATATGCAGTATTACTCAAAAATTGCCTCACATCTGGCTATCTATTGTGGAAGGAAGAGTTCTACAAGTAAGTAGATGGTGTGGCAATGGGCTCACCTGTATCTCCCATAGTCGCCGACATATTTATGGAGGATTTCGAGAAGAAAGCCCTTCTTACTGCTCCTGTAAATCCAAGATTCTACAAGCGGTACGTAGACGACACCTTCACAATTTTACCATCTGACAAAGTAACTGCATTTTTAAACCACCTTAACTCCATAAAGTCTAAATACAATTCACAATGGAGTTAGAGGAAAATAATTCTTTAGCTTTCCTAGATGTTTTAGTTATTTGAAATCCTGATAACACTATTGGTCACATTGTGTATAGAAAAAAGACCCATACCATCCGATATTTAAATGGTGAATCTCACCATCATACTTCACAGTTAGCTACCGTGGGTAAATCTTGAAACAAAGATTAGAGAGAGCACGAGGGATCTGTGACAGAAAACATCTGGCCGCCGAGCTGCAGCATGTCAAGCAAATGTTGCAAGACAACAATCTTCGGATCCCGCGCCTACGTCACAGTGACCAAGTGAAGCCGGCCACAGTCGAGCGTGTGCCTGCTGTACCACCATATGTCAGAGGAGTCACAGATAAGGTTGGCTACATCTTAAAGCGAGCTTCCATTAAAACGTACTACAAGCCGCCGAAGAAGATTAGTCAATTTTTACCATCCGTCAAGTGTAATATCCCTCTACAAGATGCAGGAGTGTACAAGTTAGATTGTGAATGTGGTCTCTCTTATATAGGTCATACAAAAAGATCCATAAAAACCCGCGTGAAAGAACATATAGCTGACGTGAAGCACCGACGCTCCGGGTAGTCTGCAGTCTGTGAACATGTTTAAGATCGTTCCCACCTCCTCGCAAAAGAACACCGATTCCTACCAAGGATGATACGCGAGGCTATTGAAATTAAAAAACATCCTAATTTCAATAGAGAAGATAGTTGGGTGCTGCCATCTGCTTGGGATCCTATAATTAACAAAATTAAACCCAAACCCAAGCATACCACTGCAAGACTTCAAGATACTGTAAGTTCGTTTTGCGTAAATCGGACCAAAAATTAATATTCAAAAACTGAAGGTAGCCGGGCTAACAATGACATTGGGACGTCAAACATCTCAGTCCCCCCCCCGTGACCATGGTTGCTGTAAAGCACCCGAAACGTCGGGAATTAAAAAATAAGTAAAATCAGTTAAATAAACGCGATAGAATCCGTAAATTTAGTTTTATTCCATGTACATACATCATACATCGTACATCGCGTAAATTTAAGAAATCAGTATGTGCATTATTGAAAATAAGCCGCTTCCATAGACTGACACAAAGCACGAACTTCAGTCACCTGCATTGATCGCCTCCTTATATGTTTCATAAGGTTATAACTTCATATGATGTTTGGTCACCCAACGCCTTCGCTAGTACGAGTTTTCAAAAGGAATAAGAGGGTTTTGGACGAATAAGTAAGCCGATTGCTCCAGTACGTGTCACTGAACTTACATATTTGCAAAATATTTTGTTTCTCAGTACATGCAGGTATCTAAAAGACGTTTTCTATTACCGCTAAGCACGTGCTAATTCAATTATCGAATCGAACAAGAGTTCTTCCCTACATAGAAATTAATGAAGATTTTATTAAAGTATGGGGGCGACAAACGAGCACACAGTCAACCTGATGGTAATTGGACGCTGTAGCCTATACACATCTATTCCCGCTTAAGAATCAAAATGAAGATGCGTTGTCACCCGTGAGGACTAAGATGGAACGCTTAGTTCCCAGTGAAAAAGGGTCTCCGGTTCTGTACACTCAACCTAAGGAACAAAGCAGCAATAATCTGCTATTTAACGTTGATATTCTTTGAGCATGTGGTCCTACCCTGGTCGAGCCGACTCATTCGGGCTACAACAATAATACGGGTACTTAATCACGAACATATAATCATAAACTCCTGAACTATCTCAGCTATCACTAAATCATAATCATAGTTATTTTTAACAAATGAATTCAAACCTTTGGGTTGAAATCTTTGTAAAATCTTTTACTATAATTTAGCAAAACTCAAATAAACATGAAAGTCTCGTATAGCACTCAATATTAATGTTTCAATAAATCTTATGTTAATTAAGTGTTTGTTTTATAAAATTTAATTTTAATAAATTATATTTGGCTCTAAACTCATCTCGTAACACTGGTGCCAATGGTTAGAATTTGACTGGATTATATCAAAATTTGTCGAGATACTACGGACAAACGAAGCACACAGTCCATCTGATGGTAAATGGATGCTGAGGCCCATAGACATTTACATCTATCCTAGATTAAGAATCAAAATGCAGATCTCCGGATCTCTACACTCACCATACAAAACACAGCAGCATTGTGTTGCTATTTTACGCCGGTATTCCGTGAGAGCGTGGTCCTTCCCCGGTCGAGCTGACAGCAATTCATGTTACAACTATAATATAATTGCGGTGCCTCTACCACGTATAAAACTGGTGTAACACTTTCGTGCATTACTATGCACGATAAGTGTTACACCTTGTATTTACAAGGTCGTTCATATTGTGAGTATTGGGTACATTAATTTAGTCAAATTCAAATGCTATAAATAATGTGTAAATTGCATTATTTCTGTAAGTTTCTTAAGGTTTTATTTACTTTTTTTCAAAAGCTTGCTCGTAGAGATGCTTGTCGAGGCCAAAATGTCGAGTATGCTTGAGAGCGTAGGTATCGCATGAATGAGCGTTCTCGGCTTGCGTGCATGAAATTCATATCCTTAGAAAGTACTTGTATAATGAATCCTTAAAACAAAAAAATTCATAATATGAATAACTGACAAAACTCTAACAGCGTTATATCTCCTTTGTCTTAACTTCAAAGTTCAAATAAATTACTTAATCTTGTACAAATAACTGTCAAATAACTAAGTAGCTTAATATTCGCTGATATCGGTGCTTGTAATTTAATGACGTAATGAGAACAGAAACGGTTTGACGGATACCGATAAACATCGTTAGCATTTTTGACGTAAAAATAATATAAATTTGGTATTGTCAAACTCTAAATTATGATATCTTTGATTAAAATTCATAGCATATCCACTATTGAAAATAGGCCTCCTGCAGTGATCGTCTATCTGCATGTTTCAAAAGGTCATCATTCCATCCAATGGTTGGTCGCACAACCCGTATGCCTGTATGAGGTTCTCTGTCGGCAGACTGTAATTATACTGACTCTATTATATTGAGACCGGGACAGAGTAGTGCATGCACTAACATTTGGCTGCAGAGATGGGTAAGAGCGCGGCACCAACCCAGGCAGAATCCTAGCTAGAAATCCTTTTGGCTAGGACCTCTACTTCGTAAAACTCTCCTAATTCACTGATTGATTTAAAATATGTATCAGAAAACCCTGTTGTTCCCATTAAGTGCATTTTCAGAATCATTATTTAACCGTATAGAAATAATTATTTTTTCATAAAACTCGACCATTAAAAAATTTATTTAATTAAAATAAATCTTTATTTACAAATTTTATTTGGTTTTATTACCTTCAACTGACACGAGCATCGATAACGCGGGGTCTTTGACAATCCTCTTAATCCTCGGACAATGCA
The DNA here is from genome assembly GCA_907164705.1 of Parnassius apollo. Taxonomy (NCBI): domain Eukaryota; kingdom Metazoa; phylum Arthropoda; class Insecta; order Lepidoptera; family Papilionidae; genus Parnassius; species Parnassius apollo. The sequence goes on from CAJQZP010000998.1 coordinate 8,145, forward strand.
GAGATAATAATACTCCATACACTTTGCAAATTATTTTTTTTAAATACTTAATGGTAAAGTTTTCTGATATTAAGTTTTTACTATATGTTATAATAATGATTTATTGACTGAATACTGATTCTGATTACATACTTAACGGGAACCACAGGGTTTATGCTACATATTGTTGACTTTCCCAAGAAGCGCTATATATATATATATATATATATATATATATATATATATATATATATATATATATATATATATAAGATAGAGTGACAAACGAGTACACAGTCCACCTGATGGTATGAGTAAGTGGTTAAGTGGTTGCTGCGGCTCATAGACATCCACATCTATCCTCGATTAAGAATCAAAATGCGGATGCGTTGTCACCCGTGAGGACTAAGATGGTATTCCTCGTTTCCAGTAAAACGGTTTTCTGGTTCACTACACAAACCATGCGAAACACAGCAGCATTAAGCTACTATTTCACGCTGGTATTCTGTGAGAACGTGGTCCTTCCCCGGTCGAGCCCACCCATTCGAGCTACAACTATACATCTAATATAACTTCAGCATGGCTCTACCACGTATTAAAGGTAGGGTTGTTGAGTGGACACTATTGCTCCTTATCCCCAGTTAAGAACCTTTGTTCGCCATCGGTTGTCGGTTCTTCGAGCTATTATAGGCTAGATTTTAATATAAAATAAGAAGGGGTAAACGTTCACCTTACGGTTAACCGCTCATGAACAACTGAATCACCTGAATTACGAGTGCATTTTCCGGCATTTTAGAATAGAGGAAAAGAGTAAGCTCTGTAGATGTATATATACATTTATTTCTACTATTAAGTTTTATTAAATCGAGAAAACATTCCTTCCATACAACCAAACTAGAGAATATTTTTTTACAATTAAAATGGAATACATAATTTTTCACTTTAGGAGGGCGAATGGTGGCAATGGCGTTAAACTATATATTTCAATCAATATAATTGTAGATATTGTGGAAGATTTCGATGAAATGCGACTTCGTAGCGGAATGCTTTCTTGTGTGTTAATTGGTGCAGCGTCAGGTAATTTATTTGCAATTCGTTGAAAAATTAACGTGTAGTTAAATCTTCGCAATTCAAACTTTAAAACGTGTTAGGAAGATAAAGTTTTGTAATCAAGATAAGTATCAAATTATGGAAAGTTATAATATTCACTATGAAGTTTTATAAAACTAAGACTTCAAATTTTGAGCATTGTAAAAGTTGTTTATGTTGTATTCTAGCTTTGAAGGTCTTGGTCCCATCAAGAACAAGAAAGTGAATAGGCGACCAAATTCGATACAAGCCAGTTTCGGAGTTATCTATGTATAGATGAAAAGGTTACAATGTATTATGAGTAGAGTTGTTTTACATTACACATATTAGCGTTAATTTAGTATTTTGTTTTAATGTATAATTATATTACATAGCATGCTTTGTGTGTATGTGCGTGTCAGAGAGCGTGTGGAGCGTTTAGCCAAACTTGAACATATGAGAAACATAAGAATAATAAATAAACATGCACCTATTTATTCCATATTAGACAGAAGAATGTAACGTATAGAATATACTGGAGGCAACATTAAGAAAACATAGCCTTCAACTGTCTAGTAAGATAAATAAACTACGATCTTTGTTTTGTACTCACGTTGTCGAGAACTAAACCGCTTCAGAAAACAATTAAAAAGACCGTTCTAAAAGTTTAACATTGAGATTGCTCGCCTTCTTTAAAATTTTATAAGGGTGACAAACTAGCTCACAGTCCACCTGATGGTTAGTGGATACTACGGCACATTTTTCCTCAACTAAGAAGTTACATGCTGATGCTTTGTTACACCTGTAGACTAACATGGAGTTCCTCGTATCCATTGAAAAACATTTCCAGTTCTCTACTTAATGAAGTTTACATATTAAGCTGTTATTTTACGATGGTGTTCCATGAGAGCGTATTCCTAGTCGAGCGAACCCATGCGTGCTATAACCTTAATGAGTAATCTACGTATACTACTAACATGGAGTTCCTCGTATCCATTGAAAAGCATTTCCAATTCTCTACTTTACGAAGCTTACATATTAAGCTGTTATTTTACGGTGGTATTCCATGAGAGCGTATTCCTAGTCGAGCCAACCCATGCGTGCTATAACCTTATTGAATAATCTACGTATACTACTAATAAATAATCTATAAAAAGCACCGATAAGCAAAGTCAACAAAATAATATATTTGCATCATGTTCATGTTAAGAACAACATAATTGAATAATACATGAATTTCGAATTTATTATAGGATAGGCGGCATTAAAAGTTAAAATTTGTCTCCTATATACGTCTCACTGCTGGGAACAGGCCTGCTCTCCTTTATGAGAGGAGTTTAGGGCAAGGAAATGTCCGTCGCGCTGCCCCAATGCATGTTGGCGAACTTTACATGTTTTCGTAATTTTTACTTTTAAGCTATTGCATAGCTTTTATCGCGGGCTTTGGGTGCGGCGACCGAATCAAGAAATTCCGTAACGAAAAAACCTAAGACCCGAAAACCTAACATCGTCTAACGTCGTTTCAGTTCTTCAGACTTCGGCAAGATGTTTGTGTGCGTACTACTAGACGTATGCGTTTGGACTAGTTGCATGTATTGTAAGATAAAAAAATATTTTAAACAATAATATAGTTTATTGCAAGAAGCATATTCTTTGGATTTATATGAGTCGTCGTCATGCTAGCAACTTTCGCGAATTTAGAGTATTTAATAAACATAGACTTTATAGAAAATTATCGTTTGTCGGAAGAACTCGTTAATTACAATAAACCTATAATTTCAATGAAACAATTCCTGAATAACCTACATCTATTCTAAGATAATAAAAATATTTTAAACAATATTAACTACTTATTTATTCAATAAAAGAAAAAAATGGTTTTCTTATCGGTCACCACGTTCAAAAAGTGTAACTTGAATTGATATCAAAGAAGAAAACAAAGAAAAAAAACTGCATAAATAAAATAAATAAATAATTATAATTGCATAAGCGGCGGTCCCCGAGACCCACACGTATTTTTTATTTCTCAGACACGCAGGTTTTCTCACGATATTTTCCTTCACCGCCGAACACGTAGTAAATCAGCATTTAAACTGCAATAAAAAATTTCATTGGTGCCTGCGGGGATTAAGCCCCAGTTGCTCCCGTACTGTGAAGTTTAGAACGAGCGCTTAGACTCTGAGCAACCTCAGCTCATAATAGGTCATCTGAGTATAACAGCTGCAGCACGAATTGGTCAAAATTACGGGGAGAGACCACATAAGCACAGAATGCCCCTATTACTATCGTAACTAAGAAGAATAATTTTGCTGTGTTCGCATGATGAAATACGAGAACTGCCTTTGTAACAAGGTTGGGGCATTCCATGTAGCTAGCGAGAACGCATCTGAATATCATTGCTTTTATTCTTTAACTATACTTATTCCTTTTCTTAGAAGTTTTTTTACGTGGTAGATCCATGCTGCAGTTATATTAGTAGTATAGTTGTAGCACGAATGGGTCGGCTCGACCGGGGAAGGACCAAGCTCTCACAAAATACCAGCGTCAAATAATTTGTTATAATTGGTTTAATGCTGCTGTGTTTCGTATGGTGAGTGTTGAGAACCGGAGACCCTTTTTTACTCAATACGAGGCATTCTACCTAAGTCCTCACGGATGACAACGCATCTGCATTTTGATTCGTAATCGAGGATAGATGTAGATGGCCACAGCAACCACGTACCATCAGGTGGACTGTGTGCTCGTTTGTCATCCTATCCTATGTAAAAAAAGTTCATTTAATTGATTTTGTTTGTCATATATACACACGCTTTCAAAGTATTGCTTTCATTTCCTCAAAATCGAAGCTTCATCATTCACAATACATCTATGTTTGCTTTACACAGCTGAATGATAAAAATCCGAGTAAACAGTGCAGAGAACCAGTATAATTGCAGAGTTTAAGACGTCTTTAACATTTTTTAATTCCAGTAGGCTGCAAGCCCATAGGCTGCAGTAAACATTTACCATGAAGTGGACTGTAAGTTAATTTGCCAGTTCAATTTTACAAAAAAATATATATTAAAACCAATAGTTCCCAATACTCTTCAATAACCAGCCCTCTTTACAGCAAACCTTCCAAAAATTTCCTAACATAAGCATAGTCTCATTCTTCTAACACAATTCGCTCGCTTTTAAATATATTTTGTTTCAATAGAATATTTAAATTTGTAACTGCAGAATTCTAAACGTTGCCAAAGGGTACTTACCAATTTTTAATTTATTGGATGAAGAGTTCCATATCTTAAAGACGCTTCAGTGAGATATGAATCAACTCAAATTCGAAGCTCAGAAACTGCTACGATTTCAGAATCTACAAATATCTCACGGATTTCAGAGTGTAGTTGAAGTAAATAAGTTAAAATTATTTTTACTCGTACATATAATATGCTCTCTGTTATATGTTATTAGTGTCTTAAAAGATTGATGTTTGATAACACAATTATTTTATGAATACGCCTAAATGTATAAATTCTTTCCAATCTTTCCGCTGTAAGACAGTTTAATATGCGATTAAATATAAGTAGCTTATTAAATCTCTTCAACTACCTTTGAAATTACGGCAGTATTATATATTCCGCAAATACGTGCTGTCTTTCTGTGGTTAAGCTGACTCATTCGTACTACTGCTACTCTGTGGGATTCGCTACGGCGTAGCACTACCATCTAATTTAATAACGCCAGAAAGTTCTCGTATAATAGATTGGCTTAGTTTATTGAAGAAAAATTTAAATAGGACGGGTTCGTAGCGCAATGGTTTAGCAAGAGTTGCGGCGCCGTGGGCCGCGGGTTCGAATCCCACACGGAACAAGCATTTGTAGGTCATAAAAATACTTGTTCCGTGTGGAAGTATTTGTATGGCCTCTACATAATTTTTCCAGGTCTGGCTGGGCTGTTTGTCCTTGTAAAATAATTTTAGTGTAACCTTTAACTATGATATTTAATATTTATTTGTTGATATGCTAAAATGGCAAAAGAGAATGTTGGAAACATTAATGATTTTTAAAAAGTAATGACAAAAAGTAAGAAAATGTGCTAAATGGATACGTATTGTGGAATAAAACTAAGGTCCAGTTTTTTATTAACAATTAATTTCGTCCGCGGGAATGAAAATTCAAGACAATAGTAAAAGTTACAGAATAAAAATTATTGAAAAAAAAAACATGTTTCATACGAGGTAGTACCACGCTGCAGCTATTATAAAGGTGCTATAATAACACTTTCAAAGAATTACAGCGTAGAAAAGCAGCTTGATGCTACTGTGTTCCGTACGGCTTTTGTAGAGGACTAAGATGTAATGTCTCGTTTCCTGTAACAAGTTCGTAGTAATCTTAGTTCTCTTGAATGAGTATAGATGTATATGTCTTTTAAATTTAAATAGCTTTTACCGTTATTGCCAAAAGTCCACAGCTGAATATATGCCTGAACCATAAAATACCCATATAATAATACCTATATTAATAATATAGGGGGGATATTTGCCATAGTTGCCACGATTGGCAAGCGGGATGGAAACCACAGTTTTTTTTATTTTAAGTCGTAATAAGTAAAACGCTGCTGCCCATATCTTGATTTGTTTCCCTCTGTCACTTGTTAATACACCCACGTGATGATATAGAGTAGCTCTCTTGTACCCAGCCACGAATAAAGTTCCTTACTAAATTGATGCGTGAACCTAGCTGTGTTTCTACATATACACCTATGGCAGAATCCGTCGGATGCCTATGCATCCGATGAAGTCTGCCATAGTTGCCACTTGGCAATAGCTACTGTTATCTGAAAGATGCTGCTGATCTCCTGTTTTAGTTTCCCTCTGTCGCCAATTACGACGTCACGGGACTTTTGGGGCAGGGGATATTTTTTATACGTGGCAGAGCCATGCTGCAGCTATATTAGTATAGTAGTAGCAGGAATGGGTCGGCTCTACCGGGGAAGGACAACGCTTTCACAGAATACCAGTGTCAAACAGCAGCTAAATGCTTATGTGTTTCGTTTGGTGAGTGTAGAGAACCGGAGACCCTTTTTTAGATACAAGGCATTCCATCTTCGTCCTCACGGGTGACAACGCATCTATATTGTGAGTCGTAGTCGAGGATAGATTTAGATGTCTATGGGTCACAGCAACTACTTACCATCAGGTGGATTGCGTGTGCTCGTTTGTCACACTTATCATATAAAAACCGCCACTACATGGTATTTTCTACATAAATTGGTAAATATACACAAAGATTTCTCTTATAGACGCATATTTATGCCATTTACTCAGTGAAAATTTTAATGGAGATATAGATATTAAATTTTGAATTAAAAATATATTGCAATTTTGTTTTACTTTTAATTTTAACTTTTCTTTCAAAGTCCTTCAATTATAACCGGAACCAAGGCTTGAGTTCTGAAGTAGGACTCCGCTTGAAAATGAGAACTACTAAAGCGGTCACCCATCAAGCATTCCGCGCGAAGTGTTACTTAACCTCTTTAAGCAAGCCGCTGTAAGATTCAAGTGCTTGGCATAATTATTTTGAATGTTTAATGAAATTCTGTCACTATCATTTATATGTTGTAGAACTGTGGTAGCATCAAAGACTTCTTTGTGTAATACTAGACGGGCTCTGCGGCTTTAATAAATTGCCCACAAAGTTACGGTCAATTCTCCGCAAATCCTTTAGTCGACTGCGAGCAGACGAGAAAACTAGTTCTTCATCAATCACTGATTTTGTGATTTAAAGTTTATTTCAGATAAGTATGTTACTTCATTTCGTACATGCCTAAAAACAGTAACTGTAGTGAGTAAAAATACAACTGCGTGGTATATTTACCGTGCCAGGTATCTGTATTTGAGAACAATTGAGGTATTTGAGCCATGCTGCAGCTATATTGTGGTTGCAGCACGAATGGGTCTTTGCTGAACAGAGTCTTGGATTGGGGGCGACTAAATCTAGTCCAGTTTAACCCCCAGATGACACAAGTTTGCGCGTTTACCGCTAAAAAGAACCCCTTTGTCGTATCTCCTGAGTTTCAAGCTTGCTTGTTTTAGCCTTGTAGCCTCAGCCAGTATCGGAATCCTCGGCGTCGACATATCGAGTGACGTGCAGTTTCGTGGTCACTTGAAAGAGAAGGCCAAATTGGCCTCTAAAAAGCTTGGCGTGCTCAGCAGAGCGGGACAGTATTTCATGCCGGCACACCGCCTGCAACTTTACAAGGCCTGGGCCTGCGGCCGCACATGGAATACTGTTCCCATCTATGGGCTGGGGCTCCCCAAAACCAGTTCCTTCCACTTGACCGCATCCGGCGCAGAGCGGCTCGAATCGTCGACAACCGAGTGCTTTCCGATCGGCTCGATTCACTGTTTTTGCTGCACTGCGTTGCACTGCGAAGAGATGTTGCATCTCTTTGCATTTTCTTTCGTATATACCATGGAGAGTGCTCTGAGGAATTGTTCGGATTAATCCCAGCCGCCAAATTTCGTGAACGCACTACGCAGCATACGTCCCGATACCATCCACAACATCTGGATGCTTGGCGGTCCACCACTGTACGTTTCAAAAGGAGTTTTCTTCCGCGTACAACCTCCCTGTGGAATAGTTTACCACCGGCGATTTTTCCGGACCGATACAACCTGGGGACCTTCAAGAAAAGAGCTTACTCAGTGTGTGTGTGTGCGTGCGTGTGCGTGTGTGTGTGCGTGCATTTAACAGCAGGTGAGCCGCATGCTCGTTTGCCCCCTCTTTATAAAAAAAACTTAGGCCTACATACATACCATATAGATTCCGTTTCCGGATTCCGTTTCGGAATTCCGATTCGGGATTCCAAACGCAACAAGTCCGTGTTAAATCAATGACCCGCCACACACCTACAGTAGTTTTCTGTACGGAATTTTGCGGCCACAACGGGACTCCGTCTGTGTGTCTGTGTGTGGTAGACCCGTTCGTTTCGTTTCGGGATTTCGAAACGGAATTCCGTATGTAATGTGTGGCGGGCCTTAGAAGTGGGACGCATATAGGCTGTAACTTCATATGATGTGTTGTAGAAACGTAAAATATTTAAACTGGCGATGTGAAATACCGTCTACTGTACTCTTTTATTATGTATTCTATATATCTTTAGTAATCATACAAGTTATTACTTTTGTTAGCAAAGATACAAGTTATGAGTTGGTTTTGTTTTATTATTAAAACTTATATTAATGTAGCTAAGCGTCATCCACAACAATATTTCGTTTTTAGGGTAAAAGTGTAAATTTAACAGACTAGGTCATTTTGTTTTAATCTTTAGGGGTGACGACACATATTAGGGGCTAAAGTTAGTTAAAGTATGAAACAAACTAATTTATACATTTATTTAAATAACATGACATTGAAATATATAATAAAAAACAAACTTAAACCAATAAATTAGTATAGTCATACAGCTTTATTCCCAGTGGTATCGTGCCAAGAACGCTGCTTGAGTTTCCTCGCTGTATGGCTATACTTATATTTAGCCTTTGAGCGAGAAAAGAAACAGCCCTCTTATCACCAACAACAATGATCAGTCGCGGATAGAGTTCCTTTAGGAACTTCACCGCACGTGGACCATATATGAAATTGTCACTTTATATTAAAAAATCCGAACACCTTTTTCTAAGAAAAAAAAAAATATTTTTACTATTCGAAGTATTTATCCTCATTATCTGTGCTTTATGGCCATCTCGGTTCCATCTCGGCGACAATCAAAAGTACTACACGTTTGACGCGTTTCGTACACGACATATTTTGTGCACGTTGATAACCTAAAAAAAAAACAACAAACTTTTAGATTGACGTAGGATTAAAACTAATTCACAGCAGTGTGAATTTGTTTGCTACGATTCAAACACAAAGCTACACTGAATTGTATCACGATTGACACATTGACACATTGTCAAACAAAATTGATGACTCGCAATTTGTTTTGATCTAATTTCAGTAGATAAGGCTTCCAACTGTAATAACACAATAATTACATTTCAATCGGCGTAATATTTTCGAATAATATTGATTTGTTTCGATAGAAAATAAGTAAAAGCTTTGTAATATAAATGCATAATGCGACTATATTTCTGCCTTGGACTCCCTCTGGGTAGGTCACCATCCTCTTATCTTCTTCTCTGCCGCTAAAAAGCAGTCCGGTCCGAAGGGTATAGAGACCTAGTATTATTACAGACTGTGCGGTATTCTATCTAAGTCCTCAGAGATGACAACGCATCTATTTAAGTTGTCTGCAGGTGTCCGGGACAGCAGTAGCCACATGTAATAATGATCTGGTAATGATACTTGTGACTATAAAGTAAATGAAAATTTAACTAGGGACTTACTTCTTTTCTGGCTGGGAGTCCTTCTGGGCAGGTACCACCAAATGAGTAAACAAAACCGGTTTCTTTACTCATGTGCTACCTCCTCATCCTCCTACCTCCTCCTCCACCACCCTCTTACCTGTTTATGCTGCTAAATAGTAGTGTTAGCACTGCAGTGTGCGGCTGTCCATCTTAGTCGTAGGTTACAGGGCTCTAGCCTTCTTTTTTAAACGTTAGTTGCAGGTTGGTTTCCCGTAATGAGTATGTGGCAAGGTGTATTTATAACTTCATACTCAAGTAGAATTTTGTTTTTATCAAGCGAATCGAATATTTAGAAGCGATACAATTGCGAACTAAAGTGATCAGTAGTACAATTGTGTTTTAAGTTGTAATTGGTGTTCTGTAATTAAAGTGTCAATTTTAGTAATTCAATCGGTAGTTTTTATTGTCACGAACCCCAAGCTCGTAATATTGTTTAGGCTGAAAACTGAAAACGAAATTCGGTCGGACGTTACTGTTCACCTTATCAAGAAAGCCAAATTTTTTGTGACATTTAAAAGCACTTAATGTATTATAAAATAAATAATACATCAACAAGCATGAGAAAATATTATTTTAACAGAATATTACACAGTGACGTGACGTAAGGGCAAATATTTTTCTAAATTCATAATTCATAATAGACTCAAGTTATAAAAATCTGTGTTAATTAAATAAATTATTAAATATTATTTTTAAGCAAACTCGGCGTAATAACGTATAACAGAGTGCCAATTCGCTTGATAATCGTGGCTTTTGTAGCAAATGCTGTCTGATTAACAGCCGACTTTTATAATTTATCTTTTATAAAAGTCGGCTGTAATATCTTACAGAAGATTATGAAGACCTTTTTATTAGTAGGTGTTGGCATTAGTTGGTATAACAGCAACAATTTAAAGGAAGTGGAATATTTGTATTTTTCAAATGTTAATGTGAATTAAACTAATTTTAAGGTTTTATCGCATTTAATTTAACGTACATTTACTTTATTAAACTAGACTTCATTATTTGTGAAGTTTATTTGCTAAATTTAATACGGTTTCCGAGTGCGTATGTCGCCTAAATAAATATTATTTAAGCCACGTGGAACTACAAAATGGAAAATAAACATTAGGGATATGTTCCCAACAACTAACTTAGTTCTAGTGTAGATTTTTATAGTTATATTATTTTAATTAATATATTATGCTATAACATGAATGGGTCGGCTCGACTAGGGATGGGTCATGCTCGCAAAGAATACTAGCGTGAAATAGCAACATAACGCTGCTGTATTTCGTATATTGAGTGACATGATCCAGAGACCCTATCCACTGATAAAGAGACAGTACATGGAAGTCGTTGAGGGTGAAAGCGCATCTGTATTTTATTCTTAATCTAAAATAGACGGCGTCCATGGGTCACAGTGCAAGTATATACTACTTAACATCAGATAGACTGAGTTCTCGTTTGTCACTCCTACTTGCTTTTGAAAAATCATCAGTCCTTCTAAATCCAATACTGAATCTCTTGGTCTTTTATGAATGTGCTACCGGCACATAAAATACACTGCTTGGAACGTTTGTCTATACTAACCACGCTGAAAAAACGTATTGGTGAATGCGAAAAAAAATTAAAAAAGTTTTGCATTCGGGCGGTCCTCATAATTTTTCTATTTTTGGTAACTAATTTTTGGTTCACCTTTTTGTTTATAGAATATATTTTAATGAAGACTGAATCAAGTTTTCATTAACCGTAGGTATGTGATTTACTTTGCAAAGCTCCCATTATTTACAAATCTACACACTCACACTCGTAATAATAACACATGCAGTTGTAGGTGGCTCGAGGACGTGCTTTGTGGCATTTCTTGGAGGAGGGCTGTGTCCAGCCGTGGACTTGTGAAGTGCTGTAATGAGCACAATGATTTACATTCTTTCCTTAAATAATATTCAAGTTAATACGAAATGTATTCTACCCATTGCCTAAAAAAGTCCAGTGATATATATCCCTCCCCTCATTAAATCTCACAGCAATCTATGGGGAGCCTTCTTTCAGCAGTGAACTTTTTATAGGCTGTAACCGTAGCGGTAACTACAATCATATGACGGCCCCAGGTTCGAATTCCACACGAAGCGTGTTGCAACGTTATCTTCCTGTTCTTTGGTATACGCACGGTGACCTTTCATTTACGTAAATTGATGTGTTCTTTGTGATTAGGTATGTGATATTTTAGCGAAATTCCCCCCCCCCCCATACACACAAACTTGCACACACATACTCCTTATAGTAATACATGCAGTTGTAGGATTTTCTTAATAAGATAAGTGTGAGAAACGAACACCGTCCGTAAAATTTTTTTTACAAATGAACAGTTAGAATGTGTAAAGTAAATTAAGAACCACGTTCTTTACAAAAGCATGGATGACAATTAAGCACACAGTTTTCCTACGCCACATTTATTTTTGATTAAGTTAATGAGCGTATCTTCAAGGCAAGAGTGTGAAGTTTAGTAGAGCTATACTGTAGCTATATTAAGTTGTGGCACGAATGGGTCGGCTCGACCGCAAAAGGCCCTTCACGGAATACCAGTGTAATATAGCATCCTAATAATGCTGTTAGTAGGGCGAGGTTGGAGAACCGGAGACCCTTTTTACTCGATACGAGGCATTTCATCCTAGTCATCAGGGGTGACAACGCATCTGCATTTTTATTTGTATTTGAGGATAGATGAAAATGTCAATGGGCCACAGCTTCCACTTACCATCAGGTCGACTGTGTGCTTTTTTTGTCACTCTTATTGTATAAAAAATAGAGCGAACAGGTTTTTGTTAAGTAAGCCTAGGGCCAAGGCGCATTCTGTATTCTAGGTACGAAGCTTTTTTTTTTTTATAGGATAGGGTGACAATCGAGCACACAGTCCACCTGATGGTAAGTGGTTGCTGTGGCCCATAGACATCTACATCTATCCTCGATTACGAATCAAAATGCAGATGTGTTGTCACCCGTGAGGACTAAGATGGAATGCCTCGTTTCCAGTAAAATGGGTCGCCGGTTCTCTACACTCACCATACGAAATACAGCAGCATTAAGCTACTATTTCACGCTGGTATTCTGTGAGAGCGTGGTCCTTCCCCGGTCGAGTCGACCCATTCGTGCTACAACTATACATCTAATATAACTGCAGCATGGCTCTACCACATAAAAAAGCTGCAAGTACATTAGCGGACCTACCTTTGCGGATTCAGTGGTTAGGCTATTGTTGCCCGCTACCTAGAATACACGTAAGGTCGCGTCTCAACTCGCCCCAGATGGTCAGGATATAGGGAAAAGAAAGAAAAATTTATAAAATAAATGTTTTTTTTTCTGATTATCTTAAGTTTAAGTCACATTAAAAACCGTTTATTTTAAAAAGTTTTCGTTTTATATTATTATCAAAGGTTTTTCGATAAAATATCACAGATTGCTCCATACAACATGGATGAAAATATTATATTTACATCAATGAGAAATCACAAAATATAAATATATCTCAATTATTAAATTAAATGATTTCAAGAAGCATTTTACAATTATAAAGTTTGTAATAAAATAGTGCCATCTTAAATAATAATAATATTAGAATTTGAGAAAACTTACGTCGGTCTAAGGTGTAATACTCCAAGGAAGAACACCATAAGTCATGGTCATGAAATTATCGTGTCGTCATCGGTTGTGATACGTCAGCAACATGTCAGATTATCCAGACGTATTTTTGAAGTTGGTTAATCTCAAAGTGGGAATTTAATATATTGCTTTTCCCTATTTTAAAGAAGTATAAAAGTGACATACGTGCAGACAATTCATTGCGCCCTTCTTTCTGCCAAGGAGGGTCGCGTTCGTATACGGCTTAGAGATCTCTAGTCAGATCGTTAAGCCAGTTCCTAAAAGATTGGGTTTAGTGGGTAAAAGTCACCACATAACCACGCAGCCGGCTGCGTGGTATGCTATGAGCATTCCCAACCTCTCTCCCCCCCGCTTTCCGGAGGGTTGCCCATATTTGCTTCGGCGCAAAAAAAAGACAATTCATTGTATGTGGATTCCGTGAGATGCGTTGTCACCCCCGTGAAGTAACAAAGAATTTCTCGTTTTTAGAAAGAAAGAAAGAAAGAAACAGATTTTATTTGGCACATGCAACACACTCAAGTGGATTACATAAAACAAATAACATTTAAGTTGGCATACAAACAAAAAACAAAAAAAAAATTTTACATAGAAATCATGAAACAGGACATTCACTCCTTGTTTACAGATATGATAAAACAAAAAAACCAAAAAAAAAGCAAACAATAATATAAAAAAGAAAAAAAATAATAATAATAAAGAACTAGAGAATAAGGAGTAATGCATAGGGTGTATTACAAAGACAATCCACCCGTTAATGCTGCTCTGCTCCAAAAAGGAAAGCCACTCAGGATATGTTGGAATGTATCAGAAGTACAACACCCCAACCCTGATTTTCAGTGGCACCCTTATATATTTAAAATAAAAATACACAAATAAGTATAAAAAATATATATACATATATTATATATTCTTTATATGCAGAGGGCAGTTCTGTTGTGTTAAACCAAATATAATAACAAAAATATATTTCTTGTAATATTGTCATAATTCTTATAAAATATTCTTAATACTGTAAGAGGTTGCATTGAAATTCACTCAGGAACGTAATTAAGTTTAAGCTACAAACAAATACACAAACCAGCATTACATAATTTCAATAAATAATATATACATACTCGAACACACACACATATACTTATATATATATATGTATGTACATATATATACATAAATATAAACAAGCACACATACATACACATATACACGCTCATACATTATTTATAAAATTACATACTATCAAAATATTTGCACTACTTAACTTTGAGATTGCTGATCTAAGAGGAACAATTTAAATTTTTGACGGAAGCTATGTATCGATTGTATATTACGGAACGGCGGCGGCAAGTTGTTCCAACACTTGGTTGCTGCATATCGAAAACTGCCTCGAAACGCAGCGGTGCGGTGTTGAGGCAGAAGCAACCCGTACGCTGAAGCTCTTGTCACTACATTTGTTAAGACGTTGTCTCGAGCCCAGCGCAATTTTTCATAGAGATAAGACGGCGTCCTGTATTTTATACAACCAAACAACAGCGTAGCAAAATGCAACTGCCACCGGTAATCCATTTTGAGCATTTTCGCATTATTAATGTAAGGTGTAACATGTGTACGGGGAGGTATTTTAAAACAGAAACGGGCACAGGCATTTTGTACGCGCTGTATAAGTTTCTTTGAACGGTTGAGGAGTCTAGGACCTATTACTGCATCTGCATAATTGAATTTGGACAGTATCAAGGACTCACATAATCTGATACGGACTTCCGTCTTTAATACATCCCTTATCTGGTATAGAACTTTTAATCTGTAAAAACAATTTTTAACGTTATTTATTATATGTTTTTCGAAGTGTAGTGCCTCATCCATCAATATTCCTAAATTTCTAATCTCAGTAACTCGATCAATATTTATATATTTAATTGAAATTAAAGGACGATTTGCCAAAACTTTATTTACTTGTTTTTGGGTACCAAGTAGCATATATTTCGTTTTATTAGGATTGAGTACTAATGTATTTGCTTCAGACCAGTCGACTATACGATTTAGGTCTTCATGTAATTTTTGTATGGCTACAGTACTCTCATTTGGCTTGAAAGAAATATACACTTGTATATCATCAGCATATATATGATAGCTACAGTTTAATATATGTTTTACGATATCAGCACTATACAGCGAAAAAATCAAGGGACCAAGTATTGAACCCTGCGGAACACCTCTTGTAACAGCACAGCAATCAGATGCTATTTTATTGCCGTTTTCATCTATTACTTCGACAATTTGCCTACGGTCATTAAAATAGCTACGAAACCAATCTATAGCTTCCGAGCTCAATCCATAGTAGTTTAATTTAGAGAATAACAACTCCCTATTTAACGTGTCAAATGCACGGGAATAGTCTAGAAGAACTAGAATTGTAACCATACCGGAATCCCGAGCACTTAAAACATTATCCACTACATCGGCCAAAGCTGTTGTAGTACTATGTCGTTTCCTAAAGCCAGACTGTACACTCGGTAGAATTTCATTTTGGTCTAAATAATGAGTTAACTGATTACATACTGCTTTCTCTAGGATTTTAGACAAACAGGGTAATACGCTAACAGGTCGCAGGTCTTTAAAATTCCTAATATTATCTGTCTTAGGAATCGGCGTTATTAAAGCAGTTTGCCACTGTTTGGGAAATGTCTTAGCTCTCAGAGAACTATTCATAATTACCGTAATAACATTTATAGAGTATGGGAGAGTGGATAACAGCATTTCCAGTGAAATTTCATCCAACCCAATGGCATTCGACTTCAGATCATGTAGAATTTTTAAAACTGTGTTACTATCTATTTCCTTAAATTCAAAAGTTTTAGCGCTAAATTTATGGGTTTCGAAGTAGTTGATAGCGGATTGAGAAGCAAAATTTTGGCCTGGAACGTCAAGGAAATGTTTATTAATTTTTTTTGGGTCACACAAATTGTATGGTAGGCAAGTATTATGTTTATTTTTTATATTTATTTGACGATGTAAGTGCGTCCATAACGTTTTAGAGTTTCTAATATTACAATTAATGTACGTGTTAAAATAAGCGGTCTTTTCGTTATAAATAGCAGTCACGACCTGTTTTTTTAATTGTTTATAATAATTTATATGTGAATCTATTTTTGTTAAACGTGCCCTTGAATGTGCTCGATCACGGAGTCTCATCATTAATTTGACTGTATATGTTAACCAGGGACGATATTGTTCCTTAATATAGGCTTTTTTGATCGGAGCTAACAGATTATATATAGATAATATGGTTGAATTAAATTCAGCAACCATAACATTAACATCTTGCACATTCACGATGTTTTCCCAATTTATACCCTTTAAAACTCGATGAAATTGTTCAGCATTTATGTTTTTAATTGGTCTATAAAAAACAAGTCGCGGTGGACATTTGTGCGTAGTAAGATTGACTTCGCATGATATAAACGCATGATGGCTCAAATCAGGTATGTAATCCACTTCTACTTTGTTTAGGGGTACGTTAGAAAGTATTAGATCCAACAACGTTTTGCTGTTACTTGTGAAATGAGTAGGTTCGTTAACATATTGTTTAAGATTATTTATTAAAATGAATTCATCTAATATTTTAGTATTACGGTTGGATTTATCTAAGTAGTTGATGTTAAAATCGCCAAGAAGCAGTAAATAATCATACGACGAGAACGTGTTTATTGTGTCTGAAAGACCATCAATGAAATTTTGCACTTGAAGCCAAGGTGGTCGATACGCAGTGCCAATTATGACAATTTTACCATTGATTTTGGCGCTTGGCCACATTTGTTCTACAGACTGCGATATAGGGTAGGGTAGATTACGTACTGGTAAACCACGTCTTATGTAGAAACCTACACCGCCACCGCGAGAACGAACTTCTGCCGGCCTAGGAGTATGTCGCAGGTGGTAACCAGGCACACGAGGTGCCCTTCCTTCTTCACCTGCCCTGAGCCAGGTTTCACTCAAAGCCAACACGTCAACTCTCAGACGATCCATAGCTACCACGAACTCATCATGATGCGTACCTAGTGATCCGGGATTTAAAAAACCAACTTTTAGTTTCTGCGGCCTAACCATTATGTAAGTGTGAGAAAAAGAACAAAAGATATCTTTGATTAAGGCTTAAATTAACTAAGTATTTATCATACAATGTAGCTACATATTGAGATATAAAATTATAAATACATAACATTATAGATATAATGAGTGCTATGCAACAATAATACAAATAATAATAATATGAGACGCAGTTAATACTAAACTTGCACAAAAATGTATATAATATACCTAGCTGTATTATATTATGTAACTTTGATGCTGGTATGAACATTTTAACAATGATAACATGAACCCGAACGTTTTTATATTGAAATAATTGATCTAAATTTGTTATTGCAGGCATATTATACAAAGAATAATATACAACTTCATTAATAATAGCAGGACAATAGGAACTATTAACAAATAAATTAAAAGCAAGAAAAATAATACTATTTTGTTCACAGTTACCTTCGCATAAGCTCAGCAAATCATTAAAGGTAAACGGTCGCTTAATTGTTAGAAAAATATCCAAATATATACAAGATATACATAAATAAACTGAACAAAATACGACAAAAACATTGCAAAGCACAGCAAAACCTATTATCCTAACTATCAAACGTAAAATAAAAACAAAATTATTATATAAAAGATAAATGCCCATAGTGACATGATTTAAAGAATGTTTTATAAAAAAGATCAAATTCATGAAGAGCCAAAAACCTTTTCAATGTCACAGTCCATACATATTTTTTGCTTACTAGACATAGAATCGCGCTTCACAAATATTACACCGTTTTTTGTCCATGCATATCGCCAGTTGCATCGCCGTGCCTCCTGTCGAGCCCTATGGAAAAGGTGCTTGTTGGCATACGTCAGGCGCTCGTTAAGATAAAAGCGTGTCGGTTCTCCATTGATATTAAAACCTGATGTATCAGCGCCTCGACGCACGCGCGCCGCCCGCAGCAGTTGGTCGCGGACAGAGCGCCGCGCTAGGCGTACGACGATGGCTCTAGGCCGCGGTGGTTCGCTATCCGAGCTCTCACGGTTTCGACGCATACCGGCACGTTCAACACTAACCACGTCCCGCTCGTCCAGTTCTATATCCAATTTTTTGGCGACAAGTGTCATGAGGTGACCCGGGCTTTCTCCCTTCTGTTCAGGAATACCGGTGAGCTCTAAATCATTAGAAAGAGCCGCCTGTTCCTTTATATTCAAATCGCGCTTTAAGCGCGCAATAATATCTACCAGTTCGTTATTATTGCATGACTTGTGTACCTCCTTCGTTTGTTGTTCCAGGGAGGTAACTCGGGTTTCAACGCTGTCCAGCCTCGAATTAAACTGTGTCATGGAGGTGTTTAGTTTCGCAATTTCTTGCCGAAAACTGACCATTTCTTCTGACAGAGTCTTTAACTCAGTTCTAAGGAGTTTAATTTCCTTAGCCAATAAACCTTCAATGGGGGATTCAACTCTTGAGTCTAGGGATGCCTCAGTACAATAGTCGGCTGGCACAGGGCTTTGTCGCGGTATTTTGCAGGTTTTACATATCCATTTTGGGCTTATCCTTGATTCGGGGCTAATATTAACACACGGCCGATGGTAAATCGACGTGCATTTTGAGCATTTAGCGCCATCTGTCTGCGAAACAAATTTACCGCAGTGCCCACACTTATTTGCCATTATTAATCGTTGTAGCTAATTGATAACGGATAAATAGTTTTGACAGTTGTCACTAGATGGCAGAAATATCAACACAGATTGATTGCTCGGTTTGAATGATTAATAATTATGCTTAGTGGTATTTTTCAACATAAAACTTTATAAAAACTCTGTAATGCACTTATTAGAAGAATAATAAATGAAAACTATACTACAATTTATATTTTAAAAGTAAATTTTAACAAAATTAATGGGGGTACACGAAAACAGCTGATTTCACAGCTGATTATCACTGCGATTTTTGAAAATTAGTCTTATCCCACTATACTTGGTTAAATACCGCGAATAACACTTGTTCCACTTATCACTGTTATGTTTTATGGAAATATACAATCACTTGTTATCAAAAACTTGTTTAACTATTTATTAGACCCATATATATAAGACCGATATTACTGCCCTCCGCGCACACCTACCTACGCACCTCAACGGGCTTTAGTGGAAAGGGTGTCCGGTTCTCTCCAATCGTACAAACACAGCAGCATTATGCTGCTATTTTATGTATTACACTGCAAGCGTGGTCCATTTCCGGTAGAGCCGACCCGTTCTTGCCATAGCGATAATATGTTTCAGTTTGATTTTAACACGTATGAAACGTTACCTACATGACATTTAATATCCGAACGTAGTTCGTATGCGAGTATTATGTCGATAAAGCTATTAAGATATGTTAATCTCAATAATGTGATTCCGTATCGACTGTTTTAGTATCGATGTTATATATTACTCGTATATATTGAAAAGATAATAACTAAATTAAGGCTACAGCTGAAAAACTTCTTTTTCATTTATTTTTTCTGAATTCAAATTTGAAATATGTTTATTAATATTCATTTCAGAGTTTTCGGTTGTCGCTCCTGTTTATCGTTTTAAAATAATCGTGTGAAGTAGATTTTGAAAAGTGCTGCGATTTTGTATATTAAATGTATGCGCATTTAAAATATTAGTAAAATCAAAAAGTTAAGCCGTGCCGTTAAAAACGCCATCAAAGCCTGAATTCGATATAGCCCACAAGGAAACCAAGAATATTATCGTATAAAATAGAATTAAGAGTACTCCTGGGACTAACTGTATCAAATTATTAAACAAGATTTAAAGCTATTTGTTTACCTTCGATACACAGTTTTTAAAAAAAATTATAAACCAGTGTTTGACTGTAATCTCACCTAATGAAAAGTAAATAGTGATGAAGGTGAAGGCAACCGGATTGTAATCGGTCGGGTAGACAGACTCCGGCAAATTATTGCAATTTTTTGCTGTACGCATAACGAAAGACAAAGCAAAACGTTTGGTTTTAAATGTGTTTAATATCGACAAGTGTGAGGTTCAGCCGACCGCCTGATAGTCCGATGGTGGTAAAGTGAGGGAGGAATAGACACGTAATTTCTGTACTCACATGCCCTTAATCAGTCCATACATCTTATGAGAATCGCGCGTTTAAAACGATAGCTGGTAGAAGACAGAGAAATGTAATCTGCGTAAATGAAAAGTTTTACAGTGAAAGAGTACGGCAAACTCACACTTAAAGCTCTTAGCTTTAAGGCTCGCAAATTGTTGGTAAAGTTCAACGCGGTCATCATCCTACATCATCATTGTTTCATCAACTCACATCCACTATCGCATATCATCTTGTGAGTGTTGCAGAAGACGAAGGAAGAAACAGAAACAGAAACTTTTGTTATTCAATATGAATCATAAATAATACTTATTAAAAGTCATTTTTGTTTCATTTACCACTGGTTCGCAAAAAAAAACCTCTGTCCTGGATAGAACCATCAAGAAGCCCAGCGGGAGTACTTTCTTAAATAATAGCTTACAATCATGTATGTTACAATTAACATAACAAAAAAAAGCTATTTCTAAGCTTGGTAGCGATCACCCTTCCCAGGGGTTATTATCATCCATAAATTCCTTAATATTATAATAATCCTTATTTTACAAAATTATTTTAATAAGGTTTTTGAAGAAAATTGAACAGGGGAAAAGTGTTATATCTTTATAATAACAACACTAAAACATGCTGTTGCCAACCCGACCGCGTGTGAGGCGTGACGACTATGTCAAATATACTTTAAAGGCAGTTTAAGGGGGAGGACTTTTAATGGGCTGTAACAATTGATGAATGATGAATAGGGGTTCGTGTTCTATAAGGAGTCACGAAGCCTGATTTTGGAGAGAAAAAAGAAGTAAAGACGCGGACTAAAATGTAACAAGAGACTGTCTGGGATCGTGTAATGTCATATCCTCTCAGTGTGCCTTTTAGTTATGCACTGTTTAGAAATGTACCGTAGACTTTCCAGCAAGATTCTGCTCCTGGTCACAAGGCATGAATAACACAAACCTCGAGAAATTGTTTCTTACTTCATAAGAGTTGAAGACTGGCCAACATTTATTCAAAATCTGAAGGCAACTACAAATTGTGGTCAGTACTAATGGACGTAGCCTGATCAAAACAACACACGGATATCGTCTTTCCGATAGTCATTATCTTAATTTTCATTTGTTCACTTCAGACTATAAAAGCTCACACCTACATATACATACATACAATTATTACATATTAGCACTGTTTTAATTTGGTTTTAGTTGATCCGGGTCAAACGTCGGATTAAAGCGACCTTCTCTACTACGGTGTGAATGTGTGATGTGTGAAAAGGATTTAATTACGTGTGTACTAACATAATAACTACGACAATTTCTTTGAACGAAATGATAGGGGTCTATTTAGATTTGCATCTAAGTCAAAAATATTTTGACTGACTGTTTTCTTTTTTTATAGAATTAAGGTGACAAAGAGCATATAGTCCACCTGATGTTAAGTGAACGCTATAGTTTATATACATCTACATTTATCCTCAAATGACACTAAGTATATAGATGCGTTGTTATCCCCCAGGACTAAAATGGAATGCATCGTTTCCAGTAAAAGGGTCTTTGGTTCTATACAATCAATACACGAAACACAGCAGCATTAAGCTGCTATTTAACGCTAGTATTCTGTGTAAGCATGGTTTTCCCAGTCGAGCCGATTCATTAGTGCTACAACTTTTCTTTTATCGTTTCGTCTAGTTGGTGTCATATGAGGCTACTACGCGAAGTGCTTTCTAGCAATTGAAACATGCAATATCGATAATCATAATAAACCTAAAGGAATGTAAAGTTACAGCCTATATACACTTCTTACAAATAGGCATAGTCTTTTCCTCATTTCTGAGAGGGATTTAGGGAGTGTCCGTCGCGCTGCTCCAATGGGTTTTAGCGGCCTTCACATGTCTTTGAGTTTTTTTCTGATATATGCTATTTCCCTCACGATGTTTTCCTTCACCGCCGAGTACTTGGTAAATCAGCACTTGAAATTGCAATTAACAATTACATTGGTGCCGGCGGGGATCGAACTCGTGTTGCTCGCGTTCTACGAGTGAAATAATTTAAAAAGCCCCTGAGCTGTCACGTAGTTAAATTCAGTACGAATTCGTATTTGCTAAGTAAATACCTCGTAAGGGTCATAGTTGCCGACCTAATCAGCGAAAGGGACTATGTACTTTTACACGCGGTTATTTGATGAATATACAGATGTGGTTCAAGACCGCCATCGCTCCGAGACGGAGTTTAGCTATGAATCGTTCGCAAAATAATTTGAGAAGGCCTCAATATGCATTTATTAGGAATTGTTAAAAATAAAAATTATTTCCATCCAATATGGTTTCACAGGAAATGTTTGACCTTTTTTAGCCGACTTCAAAAAAGGAAGAGGCACTCTATTCTACAACATGTTTTCTTGTATGTGTTATGTACACATAAGACCTGGCAAACACTCACCTAATGTATACCGTCTAAGGCGTTATTGCTTGCGTTCACGAGGAAGTTGGCCGTTACTAGTGGTCGTTGCGGGTGTATTTCAAAAAAGGTTGCTCGCTTTAAAGTTAAAGAGTGCTTACCAGTAAGAAAAAATGTTTATTTGAAATATTTTACGTAAGACGAAATGTTTTCCCTTCAAATTGCACTTTTTTTAATTATACTAATTATACCTAAACTTTAATGAAAAAATATAGGTAATAATATATCATATATATAACAGTATACAAGGTTACAAGAAAAATCGTGCTAGATCCGTTAAGGGCGTGGATTACCTATCATTTCTGACTTATTTCACTATGAAACACCCTACCCTAAACTTAACTCTTTTCGAGATATTCGACTTTTAATTTTTTTATTTAAAACGGCCGATTTTTAGGCTACTACATTTATTTTTGTTTATTTTGTGTATCTTATTATTATTATTATTATTGCATTTTTAAATGTGTAATAAGATGCTTTAGGACGTCAATCATTAAAATAGTGCATAAGTTATATGTTACGCGATGTCTTTCACTGTGAAAGTTGATGATACACTTTTTATTTAAAAATACTTCAGAGGAGGTCTATACAAGTTTGAAGTTCGTGTGAAAAAATAAGGTATGAAATACTTAATGTTGGTTTTCAGACGACATTCGACCTTGTGATTTTTTAGTCCCCTCAAAAGGATCAGAAACTAGACTTTTAAAAATAAAGCTGACTTTAAACAAGTTTTTTAGTATGTTTCACTATATCTGAGCTTCGATTACCGAAGTTACTACGACTATGTGGGTATCATGAAGGTTAGAGAACATGAGAACGATCACCGTAGTGTCCAGAAATATGGACACCATAAGTGAGGCGCCGCGATCGCTCGAGGTTCGGTCAATAAAAGTCATTTTGAGTCTATTTTTCCGATCAGATGCTAAACTACTTGCACATCCACGCACAAAAAATATTTCTCCATTTTTTAATGTTTCTTTTTGTCAAAAATTACAAAATTACGGAGCATGAAAATTTTCTCATGAAAAATGAAATGAAAATTTGTACATTATTCAACTAACTTCATCTACATGTACTCATAAACAGCTTACTTCGCAATTTTCAAGGACAGGCGGGCTATGCTTTAGTACGTAGTGATCGTTCTCCTGTTCTCTAACCTACATGGTGGGTATTATTTAATTCTACGAGTATTTTTAGTTGTTTGATGTCGTTTTAATAAAAGTCAAATTTTATTACTTAGTTTATTTATTTTCTTTTTTCATTTAAATGGAACTCCGCCTTTTCTATTGATTTTTTTCAAATTCCCGTATAGCATGTTATGACCTGGCAATTATGTATGTTTCAATGTACGTCGAACAATATTTCCAGTTTAAAAAAAATGGAAATATTGTTCGACGTACATTGAAAGAAATTGTTAATTGCTGTTTAGCTATGTTATTTATTTTCTTCACCGCTCTGTCCTTTCGTAGAAGAAGTAACTTTGGTGTTTCAAAACTTCGTATACTTTAATATCATTGACAGATAATGTAAGTCGGAGTATAATATTTTTGAGAAATGATAATTCAGCGAATTATTTTAGGAAAATATGCACTCGCGATTTATATCAACCATTTTTGTTTAATTGAAATTCGGTTTTATAAATTCGATAGTATAATTGGGGACGGCCGTATAGTGGTGGTGGTGGATAATCCACTTTTTATTAAATACGGGTGACTAGTGGGCGCACAACTCACCTGAATGGTAAGGGATGCCGAGGCCCATAGACATCTACATCTATTCTCGACCAAGAATTAAACGCAGATGCTTTGTCGTCTCTGAGGAATAAGATGGATTGCCTTGTTATCAGTAAAAGGGTATGCGGTTTTCTAAACTCACCTCGCTGACCCATTTGTGCTGTAGCTATAATATACCTATTACATTTTTTTTCATATTATACCGTAGATGTCGTATGGAGCACAGAGTGTACTAAAAAAGAAAGGTATGTATTACAAAAATCAAGGGTCACAATTGTCTCGAATCCAATATTCGACTACCGTTATGAAATGCTTCTAACATAACCATTTCAAATTTAACTTAGGTGACTCGAAATGTTTATACTGTTAAAATTGCTGCTATTTTTCTTTCTAGAAAAAGTATAGAAGATGACATAATTCAAAAAGTTGAAAATTTAAAATTACATTGTCATATTTTTGTTTCCGCTGCTAGAATAAACCTACTCCAGAATGCATCATTGTCAAGTGCTATACGCTATATTAAAATCATCTCAAGGGATATTGACCTCCAAATTAAATTAGTAATTTTTTAAATAAATTACTTAGTATCTTATTTTACATTCACGTACGTAGTAGAGCCATGCTACAGCTATTTTATATGGTTGTGGCATGATTAGGTTGGCTCTACCGGGGAAGTACCACGCTCGCACAGAATACCGACGTAAACCAGCAGCTTAATGATGCTTTGTTTTATATAGTGAGTGCAGAGAACTAGAGAACCTTTTGACTGGAAACAAGACATTCCATCTCACTCCTTAGAGGTGACAACGTATCTGCATTTTGATTCTTAATCGATATACAGATATGAATATACACTTCATCCACTTACCGTCAGGTAAACTGTGTGCTCGTTGTCACCCTTATTCTATAAAAAGTTAATTCAAAAAGTTAAAAATTTAGAAACACAATCTAAATATTTAAGGTACCCTATAACAAAGTTAAATCTGGTATATAATTATGTTCATGTTAAACATCTCAATGCGCTCCACTCAATTTGCCGAGCGAGTCCCCGCAATCTGTTTAAAGTTTAAAAGTGACGAATCACAAACTGTAAAACTCCATTTATGCAACGACCGGTGAGCTTCATATTCTTTTTGAATTAATTTCCTAGGATCTAATTTTAAGAAAAACAAAAGTTATTTGTTTTAATTTACAATAAAATGTTTTTGCTGTTAATAAGATGACTTTCAAGATATTTTGATAGCAGTGATGAACGAGCACATAGTCCGCCTGATAGAACTGGATACTACAGTCCATGAATATCTTAATTTACAATCGATTCAGAATTAAATTCAGATTCATTGTCACCCCAATGTTTTTTTAAGTACATAATAATACATTTATTTATTAATAAAAGTTCATATACACAGAATTGTGTATACAGACGGACTTAAGGCACTGTTTATTCTATACTAGTCAAGCACCGGTTTTGTGCATCATCAGGTCATCACGAAACACAGCAGCATTACGCTTCTATTATATGCTGGTGTTATACGGGATGTGGTCGTATATGGTTCGATCCGAACCATTCATGCTACAGCCATAAAAATCTGCAGCGTGGCTTTACCACGTACAAAATCGTCAATTCACCTGCCAATCTTTATAATTTACAAACTAGCAACAGAAGCCTATTGATGATAGAAATGTTCGCGAAATAAAAGTTTTGGGTTCGTATTCACCATTCGACTAGTCCTGCGCACTCCAAACAAGCGTTTAAAACTTAGAGTGTTTAAAGAGAGTATTAGTATGCTCCTCGTATTTTTTTTATATCCTCCCTACTAAGTAACTCAAGCCCATATTATTTTGAATTAACCACATGGTTAATAAACCGTTTATCTTCTGTGAACTTGTCAACTGATGACGGTCAATCAATCTACTTGTTGAATTCACCAAGGGCTTTTTTGATGAAGTAGTTCAAGGAATAGGTGTTGTACGGGAAAGCGCGCTAACCTAGCTTTATAAAGATCTCTTACTTTTGTATTGAATACACATTTTGATTGAATGGAAGACAAAAGCTGGCGATCTATTCCATTCCTTTGCTATACGTATAAGGTATGACGATTCAAACCATTCAGTTCGAATGCATGGAACGGCTAAAACAAAGGGTTGGAGACCCGCCGAGCGTTTGGTTAAACGTAGGATACGTTAATCAGACGCTCGGCGGGTATAGAATGGAGAAGATAACAAGGTTACAATATTAGACTTTTAAGTACGTAGGTAAAAAGTAGAGACCAAACGCATAATTCTAGTTTTTTTTTTCCACATCTATCGGTGCACTATTACCGAAGTTATAAGCGTGGAAAGTTTACGTAGGTACATTTTTTAAAATCTAGCCAGTGCCCGCCTGTAGCGCGTGACGTCATCGATTCCATGCGACCGCGCCGCCATACCGTTCCATCGCGCCGATCATACGTTTGTAGTAATATTTCGAGGGTGAGTTGTTTGCCCTCGTGCGCTCTGGTGTTTTTAAGTATTTTATGATGGAAGAAGGGTTTCAAAAGGGTCAATCTGACAACCTTCCAATAGTCCGTGACATGATGGTGGCAGAATATTTTCTAAGAAACAAAGATTTTTTCGCGGCTGAAATACGCATAAGAATAAGATAATATTTTTATAACCTAGGAACCCATTATTACATTAATACTTCTGGGTTTCATTTGCTAATGATAAGAATAGGTATAACAAAAATTCGTAAACATTCCTTACCTACCTACTTACTATCTGGCTCTAACTAGTTTTGTTTTCTTATTCTTCTTAAGTGCACCCTAACTTTTTGTGGTTTTTATGGTTAAAAAAATTCCTGTTGTTTATAAAGTACTACAAATATACCTTCGGTTTATAAAAAATAAAAATATGATTTTATCTAAAAATCAGATGTTTTCAATATTAATAGAAAAAGGGTCGCATTATAATTATGATTAAAAGCGTAGTTACATATTCTTTAGGCAAGGGAACAATGTCAATATTATCATCTAGAGTAGTAACCGGTTCGACAACATATACCTATATGCTCAATTTCTTGTGACGTAGTGGCAATCGCATGTGCAACTGTTTCTGACCTAGATTTGGCATTTAGTTTTGACAGTAAACATCTTTGTGGTTTTTCTGTATACCGATTTTGACAAGCAAACTTGTGAGGCAAAACATCTTTTTTAAGTTTGAGGGGACCACGAACTAGTTTTGTACTTCACGTAGTTTTCCATATCGTTTTCGACGACGAAATACAAACTTATTTAAAGTCTATAAAAAAATAAGGAACCTCGTAATTTGTATTCCATCAATATTTAAAATATGTACCAACTATATAATACATAAAATAGGACTTTTTTACGTGGTAGAGCCATGCTGCAGTTATATTAGTAGTATATTTGTAGCACGAATGGGTCGGCTCGACCGGGGAAGGACCACGCTCTCACAGAATACCAGCGTGAAATAGTAGCTTAATGCTGCTGTATTTCGTATGGTGAGTGTAGAGAACCGGAGACCCTTTTACTGAAAATGAGGCATTCCATCTCAGTCCTCACGGGTGACAACGCATCTGCATTTTGATTTGTAATGGAAGATAGATGTAGATGTCTATGGGCTGCAGCAACCACTTACCATCAGGTGGACTGTGTGCTCGTTTGTCAGCCTATTCTATAAAAAAAAGGACAACACGAAAAAAAATTTAAGTGCTCCACTTCATAATCAAACTTCTTCCATTATTTGCGGCCAGCAAAGTATGCAGGTTGAACAGCTCTGCGATGTGTTTAGTTTTTGCTCGAAATATCGTAAAAATATAAAAACGTTTGTTAACATATTCCATATTTTTACCTTTATATGCATTATAAACATTTTAAAATTTGTTGCAAACATAGATAGGTATCTAAACTTACAAACTCACGACAGGTCATTGATTTATCTAAATTACATAGGTAAGTACTTACTTTACCCAAGTTTGGATGTTTATTTACACTGAAGTAATTTTAGTTAAATATGTAGGTATTAGGTATTATTTCGTCTTGAAATTATAATGATCATTAAGCGTGGAAAGGTTCAATGATTCAATGAATCGTTAGTTACTTAAACACTGCGACTCGAGTAGGTACATGCCTAATAGAAAGCATTTACTAGCAATAACCAAGAGCTATCATGTGAAGGTTATTATTATTTGAATACTTAGACTTACATCCAAATTATTCTCACAACAATATGTTACCGTGTTTGGTCCTAAAGGAAGTGCCTTTCTCATAGCATTTGTCCATTTTTTTCTGATGGTAGGGTTTCTAGGCATATTAAAAAACAAATTTTTAGGTGTTTTTGTATCCGTATTTTTACATTGAGGCACAGCACAATATTTAATAGATGGTGTCATGTTCTATAATGTTTCTTGTTAAAAATAGATAGCAAGTAGATCCGCGCGCGACGGACACATTTGAGTAAATGTTTTGATTTTCTAAGTGCGCGTCGGGTCGCTCGCACAAAGATGGAAATCGTGACGTCATCAACGATGTCGCGCTCGGCCCGCGGCTTAGACCGAAAATGTTAACTTTGCGCCTTTATATCTCGGTCAGTTTTGAAGATAGAAAAAAATTAAAAATACAGTTATTCTCGTAATTTTTGTAGATTTTTTTGGCATATGGTTATCTTCTCCATTCCGAGAGGCTGGCTACTCTTGTTATGTATAAGTAGTACATACTTAACAAGAGTAGCCAGCCTCTCGGAACTACTATGTATAGTTCCATAGGTTTTTGAGAGATCACTGGCCTGCAGAGAGCGATGACGAGCGCGTGCGTTTTAGATTATTTGAAAGTTTTATTAAGGTTTGCGGCAAAAATAAATAAATTCAGTTCACTTGTTGAAGAACTTTAGAATTCATCTTCTTCTTCAACTTCTGTCCAGTGCAGAATTATAAATATATACATGAGGATCTTAATATAGAAAATTTATGTATACAAAAACCTTTATGTTATTGAAGTAAGGTTCATTTTATTTTAAACTAGAAAATTCAAATTTCATAAGAATAAATATCTTTAACCGGAAAATATAAAAGTCTAGCGTCATACAGATAAATTGAGCAGAGCAATACCAATAGTGAGAGCGTTTTGTATAAGAAAGGCGTATTCTGCATGGCTACTTGCTCTGTATTACCATTTTCCAACATACATTAGAAAATCTAACAGTTTCAAGTTCTTATAAATAAATAAACAGTTTTTTAACCGCCCAGGCGTTATATAATGATAAATATTTGTTACATAACTCTTAAAATTTAACTATTATGTTGCAGAAGTGATCGGAAGAGTCGGAAAAGAATATCCTAGGCGAAAGTTTATCGACCAATTTGGCGATATATTGAAAATGCACCAAATTAAGAGTACCCTTAACCGACGAGCATGTATGCGTAGGTATATGGATGTGGAGGAGGCGAGAGAGGTGTCAGGATCGTGCCAAATGGAATTCTGTAGTCTACTGAGACTACCATTACCTTTTCTATGTTTATTTTAAGACCTATCCATTAGAAGACGCTATTGAAGTCAGTAAGCTGTGGGCTGACTGAGAAATGACGTCAGCATATCGGACGTTAATAAAACGGGTCAGTAAACTGAAGTGGCAATGAGTCGGTCATATAGCAGAACAACTGACAAAAGCTGGTGAGGAAAGGTTTTTAGTGGCAGCTGTAAGGCGTATTACCGGTAAACGAAGTATAGGGCAGCGCCAAAGTATTCGATTGACGACCTGGTAAAAGATGCAAGAAGTCAATGGACGCAGGGGGCTCAGGAGCGTGCTTTGTTGCGTTCCTTGAAGGAACATGATAAGCAGTGGACATGTGATAGGCTATAGTCATGATTATTATGATGAATACACAATACACTTGCAGTTCTTTCAAGATTAAATATTGAATTTTTTATTCGGATGAAGCAACAAGTACCTACAATGGGATTTTTACTATAGTTATGTGTAACATTTTAATGATTTCTTAAATTTACGCGAACACTACACATTGAATAAAACTTTTACTTATTTTTAATTCCCGACGTTTCGGGTGCTTTATAGCACCCATGGTCACGGGGGGGGACTGAGATGTTTGACGTCCCAATGTTATGATTAGCCCGGCTACCTTCAGTTTTTTAATATTAATTTTTCGGTACGATCTACGCAAAACGGGCTTACAGTATCTTGAAGTCTTGCAGTGGTGTGCTTGGGTTTGGGTTTAATTTTGTTAATTATAGGATCCGAAGCAGATGGCAGCACCCATCCATCTTCTCTATTGAAATTAGGATTTTTTTTTAATTTCTATAGTCTCGCGTACCATCCTTGGTACTAATCGGTGTTCTTTTGCGAGGATTTGTGGTTTATCAAATCTGATGTAATGGTGGGGACGATCTCAAACATGTTTACAGACTGCAGACTTCCCGGAGCGTCAGTGCTTCACGTCAGCTACATGTTCTTTCACGCGGGTTTTTATGGATCTTTTTGTTTGATCTATGTAGGAGAGACCACATTCAAAATCGTCACGTCAAGCAAGTATTTAACGTGAAACTACAGCTCAACTTTTAGCACTATTTAGTGACGAGTAGGGCTCTAGGATAGTTTCAGTGTTTTCAATATTGTAAAAATTGTAGACCACGTTTTTCGAATAAATTAAAAGTGTTAATTTATAACATTATAAAAAAAGATTTATTAAGTTTTTGTACACCAAATTCGAACTCACGCGTTGTCGTGTACACAATATCATTCTCTGGGTGTCGTAAAAGTCAAAATTGGGAAATGAAACTGTAGATAGGTAACTGCTACCCATCTTCATTATAACAATTGAAATTAATAAAAAACTGCGGTTGCCAATCCGCTTCGAAGCATGGTAACAATAGCAAAATCGAACTCACGCGTTGTCGTGTACACCATATCATTCTCTGGGTGTCGTAAAAGTCAAAATTGGGAAATGAAACTGTAGATGGGTAGCTGCTATCCATCTTCCTTATAACAATTGAAATTAATAAAAAACTGCGGTTGCCAATCCGCTTCGAAGCATGGTAACAATAGCAAAATCGAACTCACGCGTTGTCGTGTACACCATATCATTCTCTGGGTGTCGTAAAAGTCAAAATTGGGAAATGAAACTGTAGATGGGTAGCTGCTATCCATCTTCCTTATAACAATTGAAATTAATAAAAAACTGCGGTTGCCAATCCGCTTCGAAGCATGGTAACAATAGCAAAATCGAACTCACGCGTTGTCGTGTACACCATATCATTCTCTGGGTGTCGTAAAAGTCAAAATTGGGAAATGAAACTGTAGATGGGTAGCTGCTACCCATCTTCCTCATAACAATTGAAATTAATAAAAAACTGCGGTTGCCAATCCGCTTCGAAGCATGGTAACAATAGCAAAATCGAACTCACGCGTTGTCGTGTACACCATATCATTCTCTGGGTGTCGTAAAAGTCAAAATTGGGAAATGAAACTGTAGATGGGTAGCTGCTACTCATCTTCCTTATAACAATTGAAATTAATAAAAAACTGCGGTTGCCAATCCGCTTCGAAGCATGGTAACAATAGCAAAATCGAACTCACGCGTTGTCGTGTACACCATATCATTCTCTGGGTGTCGTAAAAGTCAAAATTGGGAAATGAAACTGTAGATGGGTAGCTGCTACCCATCTTCCTCATAACAATTGAAATTAATAAAAAACTGCGGTTGCCAATCCGCTTCGAAGCATGGTAACAATAGCAAAATCGAACTCACGCGTTGTCGTGTACACCATATCATTCTTTGGGTGTCGTAAAAGTCAAAATTGGGAAATGAAACTGTAGATGGGTAGCTGCTACCCATCTTCCTAATAACAATTGAAATTAATAAAAAACTGCGGTTGCCAATCCGCTTCGAAGCATGGCAACAATAGCAAAATCCAAACCAGAAGGAAAAATAAGAATGAGAACATGGTTGAATAAACACAATTCTATTGTTTAAAATGTTTCATACGGAATTGAAACAATCAATAAGTACTTTCAATCTGCAAGTCATTTGTATTCAGTAACATTTCTAAAGACTTTATTCCATAAAATCTAACTCTGTTCATCGCCTTTTAAGGGGAAATATAACCTCAAATGGCTTAGCAAGATCCTCCGTTATGCCGAAAGTATTGCAGCATTAATTTTGAAATAAATATATGGTAAAGTTGAGGATTAATGTTAAGGTTTATGTTAGACGAAAACACGATTCCGTAAAATTTTCTCGATAGAAAAAAATCCAAAGTTATTCATAAAATACTTTAAATAAGGTCATGAAACTTTGCATACTAACTGAACTAACTATAAAGCAGTGCTTATGTTATTTAATTTTTTTAAAATACCATTATTTTCACTGTAAAAAGAAATTACCTAAACTGTCGGCGCGTAAACTTGATTCCTGTCGTCCCGTTAGTATCGCTCCGGCTTTTGAAGGGAGAAGTTGTGTCGCTTACGATCAGAATACACATTACGCAACAGGAAGACGTAAAATTAAAATGGGAAATAACCGTTATAAAAATAAGAAGCGACTGGGTGGGCGTTAAGAAACAGGCATATATATGATAAACCTAATGAAATAAGTATCTAACGACCTATCTACTTAGAGTATTAGTGATTACAAACATGTCGGTACATAGCATACGACGCGCGGGGAAGTGGGGGCGAAATTAGAATTTGAGCTGACTTACTCTAACCTCTTAAGGACAGTTTTCTTTAACATTTTTATATTTGCTTCTAATATTAACCGTAATGCGCCATGATATGGTCGATTTTCCTTGTTGCTGTTCTGTTTGCAGTTGATCTGAAAGCAGTCACGACGAACAAGTTCGGTATGTTGCTTTGAATTTACAGGTATTAAAAAATATAATAGATGAAAAATGATGATAAAATCTTATGACGTTTTTCCCATACAGATTTACTTAAGGTAATTAAATAAAATTGAAAAATAAATGTATGAGTTTGAGTTAAATAAATTATTTATATAACTCAAACTCATACATTTATTGCTAAACCATAATGTACATATTAAGATGTTATAAAATAATGTAAGACCAGTGATAAGGACCCTGTTGGACATGCAATTTAAGGGCTAGCAGAGAGGAAGCATATTTAACTAATTATAAGAATTTCATGTGGTTTATTGAAATATAATTCAATTTAAATGTGTGATTATTTTGTAGAACCTATATATTTATGTAATATTTAGAACACATTCATTAGTTTTATAGTTACATTTATTATATCTATTTTAATTTTTTTAATATGTCAGGTAATTATATTATTGGATTATTGAAGAACTAAATGTGCTAGAAGTGTTTATTTTTACAATACAATACAATACTTTTATTGTACACCAACAAAACATAAATATAACAAATAATGAACTAACAATGAGGGAAAAACAAAAGGCGGTCTTATTGCTACATAGCAATCTCTTCCAGACAACCCAGAAGAGGAAATTAATAAAAATAAAAGTAAAATTAAGGGGTAGGGTTCAATAAATTAGAAAAAAAAAATACAAACTTATATACTAAAATGACAACATGCTTTAGGTAGATTAATGAACAAAACTAAGAGGAGGAAGAGAGATTAGTTAAGGAGATAAATAGTGTTCCTTAATCTGTTTCTTCGACATATTTAATGATTGAGCACTTTTAATTCACTGGGGTAAGGAGTTCTAGAGTCTTACTCCAAGAACAGTAAAAGATTTATCATAAAATGTTAAGGAGTGTACAGGACACTGGAGCGAAAGATTTTCTTTGGACCGTAAAGAAAAGTCGTGACAAGAGCTAAGAAATTTAAAACATTCTTTTAGATAGGGAGGAATTGATACTATAAATAAGACGCAGTAGAGCGCAGAAAGTATAAGTAAGATTATTGCGACGAAGACGGATTGGGATTCACTTGAGTTGAGTGCGGTATTCCGAGACATGGTCATATTTACGAAGCCCAAATATGAACCATATACAGAGATTATGGAGTCGCTCAAGTTTGTTAAGTTGCTCGTCGGTGATATCAAGGTAACAAATGTCAGCATAGTCGAGGATAGGGAGTAGGAAAGATTGTGCAAGCGTAATCTTGGTGGAAATGGGTAAAAAGTAGTTAAGCCTCCAGAGTGAAGCATATACTGCAAACATTTTTCGGCTCACTGGATTAATTTGGAGAGTCCAAGAAAGACTGAAATCCAAAAGGATACCTAAATATTTAACTACTTCATTATATGGGATAAGGATACCATTAAATACAACGGGTTGAAGTTGACATTTTTTAATTTTGGAAATCATTCTTAAACTCCCAATAATTATAGCTTGGGATTTCAAAGGGTTCACCGTCAACCCACAAGATCGTGTCCAGTCGAGGATATAAGCCAGACACTTGTTGATACATTCAACAGCTTTGGGAAGATCTTCGATGGTTTTTTGTAAATATATATGAAGGTCATCTACATAAAAGTGGTAGAAAGAAGATATTTGGGATGTAATCGTATTAATAAAGATTGCGAATAAAAGAACAGATAAGACACCACCTTGTGGAACACCAGTTACGGTATCAAACAACGAAGAAAGTTTATCTTGGACACGAATGCATTGCCGGCAGCCATACAAATAGCTATGAAACCAGGAAATTGCAGTTGGAGATATGTTAAGAGAACGCAGATCCCTAACAAGACATCATGATCAACAGTATTGAAGGCATTGCTGAAATCCAGCAATACAAATACTCTTTTACACTTGATGATTCTCCATACCATGGCGAATGTCGTCGGTGATTTTTAATAACGCCGTAGTCGTACTATGACCAGATCTAAAGCCAGATTGGAGAGGACTAAGGATGCTATTTCTTAAACGAAAGGAATACATTTGTTGTTGGATAAGGCGTTCCAAAACTTTGGAAATCAGATCGATCGAATCTAAAATTTTAATCGGAAAGATGGCAATACGAATTTATTTTTATGTCGTAGCGTGTATTTTCTTCACGTTTTGTATATAATTGCATATGTTTTCGAACAACTTTACACATTTTCAATATATATATATATATATATATATATATATATATATATATATATATATATATATATATATATATATATATATATATATATTACATTCCTAGCATCGATACCATCATATACAACAGTTAGCCTATGATTGCAAACATAGATACATATAATATGTATATGAAGTAGAAGGGTATGAAAGAAGCGAGTGAAGTGTATGGAAGTGTGGACGTGTCTCAGGGTAACAGGTGTGAGACTTTTGTATGTTATTTATATATGTAGTGCCTTTGTACAAACTCTTTTATGGATCTAGTGTAGTAGGACATTATTCATAATGTCCAGACAGTTTGATAAGTACCCAATATGAGTAGGCAGTATGATAAAAACTATTAAAATAATTAAATTGACCGGACTATATAAATGAGATCCGTTACTTACTTAGCAGAGTAATATATAAGCATAGGTTAGTTTATGATCAGAGATTATGATAAATAACAGTGAAATTTAAATGAGTATTAATTACGTAGTCCAACTTGACTTCTCATCTGCCCGGCCATTATAAATAGTGACCTGATTATCACATGGTATAGGTTCAAAACTCGTAAATGAATATTTACCCTAAAAAGTAAGGCGTGAATCCTACTGGTGATAAATATAGTTAGTTTATTTAATATTAGCTAAAACACAACAAATTACCATCTCTTTGTTCTCGTCTTTAAGTAAAAGCTTTTCTTTTGCGACCACGTTTCCATGATAAGTTTAAGGGAGTGCTCTTAGTAGAACACCGCGTCGGTGGCTAACGTGATAAATTGATAACTTCATACATAAATTCGTAAACGCACATGAGGGATCGGACCACAAAAGAAAGATAGACAGCCACGGGTAGATTATTATTACACCCATTCACAAGAACACTGCTAAACATAGGTCTGGACATAAGAACTCACACATATCTGATATAATTTGCAAACATGATCATGGTTTTAAATTTTATTAAATAGAGCTCAGATGGTTCAATCTCCGCCAGCACCAATGAAATTGTTAATTGCAATTTTAAGTGCTAATTTACCACGTGCTCGGCGGTGAAGGAAAACATCGTGAGGAAATCTGCATGTCTGAGAAATAAGCAAAAAAATATTTTGAAGACATGTGAAGTTCGCTAACACGCATTGGGGCAAAGCGGTGGACAATTCCTTGGCCTAAAACCCTCTCGGAAATGAGCGGCGGCCTGTGCCCAGGAGTGGGACGTATATAGGCTATAACTATAATTAACTTTCATTTATAAAATGGAGTAACAAAACAATATACAGTAAACCTGGTGATAAGTGGCTACTTCTAGACACTCATAGAGACTATATAAAATGGAATATCTCAAAGTCGGTACACTAGATCTTTGCACCCTTCTGCCCGGAACAAGGTATTGCAAGCGTAGGCGCATATTTGAGGGCGAAAACACACACACACACACACACATACAAACGGATTTCTAGGTAGGTAGAAAGTAAGTAAGTGATTCAAACACACGCAGTGGATATTTGCACGCTGTTTAGGAAAGAATAGTACGTGGTAAAGTCATGCTGTATATTAATTGAATTGCATTGTTTTCTCAAGAACTTGAGATCTGTAATTAGAGTCTTAAGATTAGATATTTGCTTACTCCATCCATTCAATCTTTGTTATCTTTTAATATTTAAAATACATATTTAAATAAATACTCGCAACGCCAACACGCGCAAGATGAAGAACCAACTTCATCTTGTGCTGCAAGAACTCAAGGCTTTCAAGGAGCAGTGTGAGCTGTTGCTTAAAGAAAGGGATAACAATGACCCATTTGTGGGTTTGTGGGTCGTCTTAACCGAGGAAGGGTACCGCTTTTACAAAATATCAGGGTAAAATACTAGCTTAATGCTGCTGTGTTTAGTATGGTGAGTGTATTGAACAGTGCACCCTTTTTACTAGATACGAGGCATCCTGTATATATGTAGTTCTCAGGGGTGACCACGCAACTGTATTTCGATTCCTAATTGAAAATAGATGTAGATTTCTATGAGCCAGTGTATCCACTTGCCATCAAGTGGACTGAGTTGTCACCATTTTTAACAAAAAAAAAGAAAGATGTATGCAAGAGTATGATATATGCTTCGGCCATATTCCTTTGTTGGTCTGAGCAAGTAGGTGAATGATTTACAACTTTTATTATTGTATGATTGGCTTTTACGCAGAGTGTGAATATAACAAATGATACGCTATAAGATTTATCGACTTCCTCGCGCTTTGGTATTACATGCAACTTGATATATAAATCAATATTGTTTTGTATGTTCTTCTTCTATACGTTCCTATATGATTCATCCGATTAGGATGAAACTTTCTGAGTTTTATGTGCGCGCTTGTAAAAGTTACTGGCAAAATAAACAACATACCTAGGTATATACATAGAGCAAGAAACTGCTTTTTGTTAGTATTCTATGTATTTTTTTCAGAAACCCTTATTTCACCCTCTTAGGCATTGAATTTTCCAAAATTATTTCATAGCGGATTTTAACGTCATAAAAGGTAGCTGTTCAAATTTTAGATGTCTATTTTAAGCGATTTAGGTTAAGCTTGTGCGTTGGTATATGGGTTAGTCACTCAGTATAGAATATTATCTATGACTCAGTATATAAAGAGTATATAGTAGATACACAGTAAACAGTGACATTTCTTCACACATATCTTCATCACTCGATTGTGCACAACATTGGCTTATGTATACAGTATACGGTCTTGTCTGCACGCGATAATTTTCAGGACGTCGTTTTTGCTGCCTCGTCCCCTGTGCACCAGAGTCACGCACCTTTTGTACCTGGTTGCGTTAGAGCAATCTACTTGCGCTTGCGAGAATATCCCTAATATACTAGAAAATCGTAGCCACCCTAGTAGGATCATGAACGTATAACTAGTATAGTATAGTATAATATAGTATAGTATAGTCGTACTCGCAGGTCGTTGTAAGTTTTTTGAGAATATATAGCCTATGAATGGATATGATGCCTAGATGGCTAGTACACAACATTCGGTTTGGAGGATATTATACTGAACGAGTATCGAGTAGCTTCTCCTTTTAATGTTTCCTTATCTTTTTTCTTTTAAATAATACCGTGACCCCACACGAGGATTTTCTCCTCTATCGCGGAGGCAGTTTACAAGCGTTAATTGTACAAAGGCAAACGTGTAGACCCGGTACAATCACATATCCATATCTTGAACTTAAATACATATCTATATCTTGTAAAAGTCGTGGAGTATATTTTAGGAATCGTTTTTTTAACTACATAAAACCTTACCTTTATTAGTAAACGTAGTAAGTACTGTATCGTAGAGGCGTTTTACATACTTATATTCTTACAATTACACACAGAGAAACATCCAGACCTGAAACGTTAAACTAATAAACTATATTGAATAATAATTTTACCTTGTTATTTGTTGAAAACCATTTTCAAGACGGTTTTCGGGTGTGTATGCGTCCTAAGCAAATATTTTAACCCACATAGGATTACGAAAGGAAAAATACACATTACGAACATCTACGTCAAAAATTTATTCCTTATATTTATTTAGTAAAATTCTCAAATGTTGAACAGCTTCCAATTCTAAAATCTTATTTATTATTTATCAGCTTTCATTAAATATAATGTAGGATAAAGTTACTTTCATAATATCACAATACATGGTTGAGCTGAGCTGTAGCCGATCTTAATATAATATATGATGATTTCTTATATTTACGCGAACATTGCACATGATTAAAACTACTTTTACGGATTCGTATCCGTAAAAGTAGTTTTAATAATATATGATCTAAGGCCACTATTAGACTACCATAGATATATAGTTCATAGAAATATGAGTAACTAAGGTAATACAAATGAGTCAAATGTACAAACTAGACCGTCGTATTTTTCGTTATATATCTATGAATTATATAAATATGTATGACCGTATACATTAAAACCGTGCAATGACGGTATAAGTAATATCCACTACCCATATCTCGTGGGTGTCGTACTCGTAAGAGGCAACGGAGGGAAGCACCCAAAAGATAGACAGCAACACGGTTTGAAATCAGTTGAATAAAAATTACAAACTGGCGACTATGGCAAATATCCCCCCCCCCCCATGAGACATTCTGTGGGAAAGCTATGTCTAGCAGAATAGCCTTTAATACACTGTATGTATGACGTGCAAATATCTTTGCAAATTGACTAGTGATATGATTTTCTTATGGATCCCATCATCAGAACTTGTCAAAATGGAACCACTTTCTTAGAAAAAGAGAATCATTGAAGTCGAACAACGTGGTAAAGAGCTATTAGGTACTGAATTTACATAAAAAATATTACGATGAATTCCCTTCCCTCCCTTCCCGTCCCTTTTTTAAAGTCGGTTGAATAACTACTTTGTTATTCGCTGCTTCTTTATCAACGCCTACAACATATCTTTTTTTAATAAGGGTCCTATTAAGTGTCATTAAACAACACTTGACTGCCTCGTTGGTCCACTGCTGATCATGAGGTTCTGGGTGTGGTGTCGATCCTGAGTCGGGTCAACTAAGTCAATTATTGAGTTTTTCCGTCAAGCAATTCTCAGTAGCTGCCCGGAGTCAGGAAGTTGGTGGTGTTTCACCCCATGCCTCGGAAAGTACGTAAAGCCGTTGGTCCTGCGCTTGATCTCTCTCTGGTCGTGTCGGTTTACCGTCCTATCGGATTATGAGAGTGAGGGAATAGAGAGTGCATTTGAGTTTGAGCATACACTTGGGCACTATAATCCTCTCCTGCGCCGATGGCTAGCCTCCGTAGAGGCAGGCCGCCGTGGCCGAAATTCGGTCTGTAGGACATTATTATTATTATTATTAAACAGACATTAAGACTTAATGTGATACGATTATAGTATGAAATAAGTAAAAAGTTTTTATCACGCCAAGATTTGATGAGAAGCTGAAAAAGTTCTAAATCCGTCGTAAAGCATTTTATTATTCAAGAAAGGCTAATATTTACCTAGCACATTTGCACGTACGCGCCGTACGCAATTCTTTTGTATTGCCAACAACTGCAGTTTTATTTCAAACTAATGGTGTAAAACGGTACAGTGACATTGCTGGCTCGGATCGCTATGGAAAAAAAAACTGTAGTAGCCTGCATATAGGCAGAGGAACAAGAAAATAAAATTCGAACAAAAAGAAGATTCTGGATTCATAATATTAATTTAAAAAGGCAGTTGTATGGAGAATATTATACTTTATTTAAAGACTTATTAGATGATGATGAACGATTTTTTAGATATTTGCATTTAACATGCAAGACATTTCAAGAATTGCTTCATATGTTAAAATATTTCTCTTATTCTCTATGGAAAACTCAAGATTTAGAAGGCCAATTGAACCAAATAAAGACTTGTTGTATGTTTGAGATAAGTATTTTTTTATTGATAATTTATTATAATTAATCAGGTATTATTACAGGTATTATACTATTTCAATAATTTATCACTAAGTATTAATATTAACATTTTTTTTTCAAAGTATGTGTAATAAATTACGAATTCATTAAAAGTTATACAAATTCAAAATTTATCAAGCGATTTCAATTTCGATGCAGCATTTTTCTGCCAACCTCAAACCGCAGCGTATTCTTAATATATCAGTTAAAGGATTTCTCATACTACTTCATACTATTCCCCTGCTTACTTTTTATTATATACATACAGCCAAATAGTCTCTCACCATGCCTTCAGTTTTTGCAGTCAAGTGTTTGCTTTATTGAACTTTAACTTTAATCAAACTTTTTTAATCAAACTTATATATTTATGAAATTATTCTTATCAGTTGGCATATTTCTGAATAAGTTCCTTAAAGTATGGTGGTGTTTTCGTAGACAATTTTGATTAAATTTTGAAAAATACTGAATGCAATGAATGGATGAATGTCCTATGGCCTGAACCCAGAATCTAGGATGACCCAGAATCCCGGATGACAAAGTATCTAGCTGCTATGGATATAGCTATATGTATACTTTGTCTACTTGGCCATGATGTCAACTTTATAATAGTTATTGCCTACATTCATTACAGCCTATTAGAAGTCCAGTGATGTAAATGCGTCTCGTACTTGACGCTGCTTCCCGCTGCACTCTGCCCACTCGCGGCCTAGGCTAAAGGTAGGTTATGACTGCAGCTGGGCTTTTTAAACTAGGAATTTCAGGTTTTCCTACAGAGTAAAAGTTGGTTAGAAACTCATTTAAATGTCTCATAAAGTAGACCACAACATACTCGTAGTTTTAAGCTCTAGGATAAAGTTTTAGAGATCAGAGATTGGTAAAATATAAAAGTAGTTTTTGGCAGTTTCTTGACAAAATTCTGTACATCAAATGAATTAAATATACTTGAACTTTTCCAGAGTGTAATATCTCACACCTTTGTGAAATGTGTTAAGTGGGCACTTTAATTAATTTCTTCGTCGGAACTTACTGCAAGCTTTAATAAAATATTGTAACGAAATTCTTGATATTACTAACAAGAACGTTTATTTCTGATTATATTCAACTATATTCAGTCCTCTAATT
Organism: Parnassius apollo; assembly: GCA_907164705.1. Classification (NCBI taxonomy): domain Eukaryota; kingdom Metazoa; phylum Arthropoda; class Insecta; order Lepidoptera; family Papilionidae; genus Parnassius; species Parnassius apollo. The sequence goes on from CAJQZP010000998.1 coordinate 50,211, forward strand.
TGAAACTTCTGATTTTTTTTAGTGTAGCAGAGTAAGTATGAGAGTAAAATCAATGCTGTAGAAATGCGGTCATAAAAATACTTTAATGGTATTCTGAAAGACGGGATGAAAAATTGCGTGAAAAAATTAAGTAAGGATAGATTCGATGAATTGGAACGTAGGAATAATGAATTCGAAAGTAGTGACAAAGTGTTATGCTGCAGAAGTGAGTAGCAGAATCAGCTAGGTATGCACTAGCTAGACGAAAGTTTGGCGACCGAATTAACGATGTAATCTTACGATGGCGAAAAGTTACAACGCTGTTTCCCGTTTTAAGACTTCATTACTTACTGTAACTGCATATCAAAAGCCCACTATTGAAGATAGTCCTCTCCACAGATTGCCTTATAAGGCGAGAACTTGCCATTGCTATCATGCTTGGCAAGTTGGTTGACAAATGCAGTTTTTATTTTTTAGTTGTAGTTAGGAAGACGCTGCTACCCGGTTCCTTGGTCGTTTCCCTATATCACATCTTACGACACGACCCTTACGACTCACGGGACCATATGGAGTAATGAATATCCTTACATCACCACTACACGGTATTTTCAGACCTCATATTCCTTCGGAAATATTGCATATGTACTACTATAAATATCTTACACAAACAGTATCCATTACGCGATAGCGTCACTGAAATTTACCTTTGTAGCGCTAGTGACCTGATTTAGTATTTGAGTACGACCTGTACGGGGAAATTTAAATGTCCCATTCGTGAGATTAAACTGAGATTTCGTCCTTTTAAAACTATAAAACTTAGTGGGTGATTTAACTTGTGTTGGGACCTGCTTTCTTATACGCTATAGATTACGTTTTTGGGGAATCTTCCAACTTGACTGCACAACATGAGATGTTTCGCCAGTGTTCTGTATAAATCTTTTCTTACAAAAATGAAGTGACAAACAAACTTACGGTCCACCTGATGTTAAATAGACATTGCAGTTTATGGACGTCCAACAATAAAGGCTACAGATGTGTGAGGACCTCTGAGGATAATTATACTGGCTCTCTATACCCTTTAGATTGAAACACAGAATCTTTCAGAAAGACAGTTTTAACCAGTTACCATCAGATGGACTGTGTTTGTTTGTTAACCTTATTTTATTTAAAAAAATGAGAACCACAATTTGGCAGCAGTGATGGGTAAAGACGTGGTATCTAACCGGACAGACTCGAAGGAAGAAAAGGAATCTGGCAGCCAGTCGCCAATCATCATCGATCATCTATTTTGTTTTGAAAGTAACCGATTCAGAATCAAATTCAAAACAGGCTGTGAGGTATTTCCTCTTAGCCCTCAGAGTTACAGAATATCTGTTACCTTTTTGAGATTGGTTGCGATTATGACAAATATAGAGTTCTAAGGCGTTTGGTAGCGACCTAAGTTAATAAAAATATCTCAGAAATAGTCCTTGTACTACCAGACGTGGATTGAAAAATAAAATTTGAAAACATACTGATTTCTAATTAAATGTTTACACATAATAAATTTAAGCAATAGTAAAAATACTTTATAACTATAATTTTCTTTTTCGTTTTAAGTGATAAAAGTAAATGATTAAAAGACAGTTATGAAGGTGTTGTTATATTGAATAAATAATAATTACAATAATCCAAATCATTCATCTATTATTTAAAAAAATATAGTTAAGATTTTATTTTTATTTTCTGGTCTTGTTGCGAAGAAACATTAAACCACTTGCTGACGTAACCTCAAATACTCGTACTTTATTACAGCGTAAATGAAACGAAGCCTTAAGAATAGCGAGGGTGTTTTAAACTTTATTATGTATTTTGAATCAATTAACTTCGGTTTCATTTGACGTTAAATTTTGTGTAACGAGGCAATTAATCATCCAACAAATTAAGGTTTACTTTTTTGTGACAAAGCCGGCTATTAAACACATAAGTAGGTAAAAAAATTCATATTCGAATTCCAAAACACGCTTAGTCTAAACACCGAAATAGGCGTTGGAGAAGAACGTCAAGGTCTGCCTTCCTTTAAAAACCTTTACCTTTGTGGTGGATAGTTGAGCCACAAGCGTAATGAACCAAAGTCTAAATCACGCAATGATAGTTCGCGAACTACTCCAAAATATATAAGACAGCTCTGTGCTATCATATTAAGCGTTAGCCTCACCTGGAAATCCTACCCGGCGGGAGATCTCCCTTTTTTCCTCACGGCCAAAATAAGGTCAACGGAGAAAATCCACAGGTACTGTCGTCGAGCCCAAGGGTTATATAACACAACATCTTTGTTATAAGATGTTATTATGTACGTACATACATTGTATAAGAAAAGCCATCCAGACCTGAATCATATATAATAGAATTCAAGCATAATATGATGCATATAAGTTATTTCTTCACTTTTTCTATTTTTCGTACTCAATTATACTACTTATAATTCTTATAATTCAATTATACTTCATTATACTGTGAGTAATGTACGTAAAGTTATAACGAAAACGAGATCACGATCACGACGAAGGATTCTGTTCAAACACAGCAAAATTAAATATCATTGAGATTCAATTTTGTTTTCACATTGGAATTCATCTAATAAAGATTGTTTGAAGCAAACTTGTACTACTCTCCTCAAACAGTTTCCGATTAAGTATTGTAACTGTTTCCATGAATATGTAGAGTACACTCTAAGGGTTGTGTATAGCTTTTGTCTTTCATAACTGACGCGTAAATATTGATTGTAATTTTGCTGATTTAAGCCCTTCTGCATCCTTTTGACCGTTATACAAAAATGAAATTAAGAATTATTTTTGTAAGTTGTGAAAAATGAGCATCTCAAGGAATAAATATTCTACAAACCACTCAATCCATTTTGCTTAGCACCGACTTCTGTAACTGTTAAGCTGAACGCACATCTGTCAGCACCGTGCTCGCCGTACGCACCGCATTTTAGAAATGTTGTATGAAATCATATGAAACCTCGTACATTACAGCCACTCCGTACGCTTCGTATTTTATAAAATGCGTTAGCTATCCGAATATTGAAGAACGCATGCTGGTCATATAATGCGGCGTGTTCGGCGCGTACTAATACTCAGTGTTGTCTAATGTTATTAACTTAGTCGATTTTCCAGTAAAACTGGTGGTTCCGACTTTTGTTTCGAATTATATTTTTACTTCATTTCAGGAGTATTTACTTTTACTGTGTAGGTAACAATGAGTCGTCACACAAGACTTTTTATAACTTTTAATTAATTCGTTATTAATTATAAATATTTAACGACAAAATATTTTAAAGACAATAGTATATTGATAATTAATTTTAATTTAAAGACATAATCATACCCGATTAATTAATTATCCATAAAAATACTTACCTCAAACATACAAAAATATTTTCTCTGGTTCAATTGGCCTTCTATTTCTTGAGTTTTCCATGATATGGTTTTAGTATATTATGTGGCAATACTTAAAATTTCTTGTATGTTAAAAGCAAATTTCTGAAAAATCGTTCATCATCATCTAATAAGTCATTAAATAAAGTATAATATTCTCCATATAACTGCCTTTAAAGTTATGAATCCAGAATCTTATTTTCTGCGAAATTTATTTTCTTCTTCCTTTGCCAATAAGCAAGCTATAACAACATTTTTTTTTCATAGCGATCCAAGCCATCAATGTCACTGTATGATTGAAAAAAACTGTAAAAGTTGTTGGCAATACAATAGAAATGCGTACGGCGCTTACGACGCGTACGTACAAAATATGCAAAGCCATCCGAAAATGCGGCACGTACGGCGCGTACGGTGCGGACTAATGTGCGTTCAGCTTTACGTGGAAATGATTTTATTGTTGAGTTTTTGAAGTCGCATTATACTTATAACTGAAAATATAATTTTCCCTTTTATGAATTAGTTCACCAAGTATTACATAAGGATGACAAAGTAGACGTGTATAAAAGTAAAAAAGTAAAGTTACAGCCTATATACGTCCCACTGCTAGGCAGAGGCCTCCCCTCATTTCTCAGAGGAGAAGAGACGTGTAAACTCTGACTGATCTTAACTGGTTAATCTCAGTACCTTAATACAGTAGAGATCACCTATTGAATAAAATCATTTATGGTAGGTATTAAAACAAGTAAATTATCGCGTTTAATTTACTTGTTTTAATACCCCATGTTTCGGTTGCTTTCCAGCACACACGGTGACCACCCGTCACCGGTACTACTAAGTTGATTTACGTCCCGATATCATAATTATCCCGGAGTACAAGTCCATACAGGGAGTAAATTTTCTGGAACTCATTCAGTGTAAATACAACTGTACTATACAACAAGACCAAATAAATTTAAGCAGTATGATTTTATTTTATAAGCTAGGCTTAATATTAGTAATCATTTTTCCTTGATTCTTATTTGAGTGTGGTTTGCAAGATGATGCGGTGCGGTGGTTTGGCAATGTAGAAAGAATGAATGAAGAAAGACTGACAAAGCAAATATATTGAAATAATACTAGTTTTTACGGAATTTATCGCGTATATTTAACTTTTTAAATACCCGACGTTTCGAACGCTTTACAGCACTCATGGTCACGGGCGGGACTGAGATGTTCAACGTCCATATGTCATGGTTAACCGCGGTTACCATAGATTAAAATTTAACTTTTGTTCCGATCTATACACTATGAACTTATGGTATCTCGAAGTCCTGTAGTTGTATGCTTGGGTTGGGTTTTAATTTTATTTATTATAGGATCCCAAGCAGATGGTAGCACCCAGCCATCTTCTCTATTGAAATTAGGATGTTTTTTGATTTCAATAGCCTCGCGAATCATCCTTGGAAGGAATCGGTGTTCTTTAGCGAGGATTTGTGGTCTATCAAATCTGAAGTAGTGACGGGGGCGATCCTGTACATGTTCACAGACTGCAGACTTCCCGGAGCGTCGATTCTTCACATCAGCTATATGTTCTTTGACGCGGGTTTTAATTGATCTTTTAGTATGTCCTATGTAGGAGAGACCACATTCACAATCAAGCTTGTACACTCCTGCATCTTGCAGAGGGACGTTACACTTGACTGATAGTAAAAACTGACCAATCTTCTTCGGCGGCTTGAAGTATGTTTTGATGGAAGCGCGCTTCAAGATGTAGACAATCTTGTCAGTGACTCCTCTAACATATGACAGTACAGCAGGTACACGCTCAACTGTGGCCGGCTTCACTCGTTCTCTGTGACGTAGGCGCGGGACCCGAAGCTTGTTGTCATGCAAAACTTGCTTGACGTGTTGGAGCTCGGCAGCCGGGTGTTTACTGTCACAGATCCCTCGTGCTCTCTGAAACAAAGATTTACCCACGGCAGCTAACTGTGAAGGATGGTGGTGAGAATCACCGTTTAAATATCTATCTGTATGGGTCTTTTTTTCTATACACAGTATGGCTCAAGGTGTTATCAGGATTCCGAATTACTAACACATCTAGAAAAGCTAAGGAATTGTTTGCCTCTAACTCCATTGTGAACTGAATTTTAGAATTTATAGAGTTAAGATGGTCTAAAAATGCAGTTACTTTATCTAAAGGTAGAATTGTGAAACTCTACCTTTAGATAAAGTAGGGATAGGGATCTGTGACAGTAAACACCTGGCTGCCGAGCTCCACCATGTGAAGCAAGTTTTGCACCTGTGTGAGGAGAGCTGTAGTATTTGATAAGCTGTAATGATGATGATGATAATATCAATATCTAAATAAAATAATTTGTTACTATGAAATATGTGTTCGAATGAATGCAAGTGATAAATAAAAAATGGTATAGATTTACAATACATTATCGCAAATATATTGGAGTTGGAATCTCAGGCACACCATAATTTATTTTAAATGACATAATTATTATTATTATTAAGTGGTTCTTGTATTTACGCGATAATTCATTCCTTAATGAAAGATCAATGGAAATTCGAAAACAACATACACTGTAGTCTTTGCGTTGTAGCATGGTGCGGATGAGAGCTCATGTCTATGAAGTTTCATATTTTTTATATAAACTTTCATACAGATATTGTTGTACTTCATGGATGGGTACTGCCTCTTACGAGAGTGATGTGGCACGTTAAACTATGCCATGACATAACGAACAACTACAGACTATCAAGAATCGGCTTTGAAATAAATTGAATATATACAAAGCACGTAAATATTTATTGAAATTGTAAGTAATCGTTCAACAAATTTTGATTTAAAGAAAAAATGCACATAGACGAATATGCAGTGTTTCCAATACATGGACGATAAATTATTCGTTGGTCAGCTCAGGCAAAAAAAAATATAAATGTGTCAAAAAGACTTGGCTACAAAAACTCATTTTGTATTTTTATTACTATTAGATTTGAAAACCAAATTCTCGATAATTTTTACCTTCCGTCCTGATATTTGGCCCATTGGACCTGGCAACACTAATACACATATAGAGAAAGACGCTAGTACGCGTACCGTGAAAAACTACTGGTGCAGACAACGCCGTACTGAAAATTACAGATACTGGCAGCCATTTTATTTGTTTAAATATTAATATGAATGTTGCAATTAACATGAAATATAAAATTACTTTTATTTTCAAATTAATACATATCTATATTAATTTTTCATTGAAGTGTCTGTTTGTAATTTCTAAATACCATCCTTTTACATAATGCATATGAAAATTTATACGTATGTATAACAAAAGACAAACACAATTTTTAAAATAAATTGTCTGTCAGTCTGTTTATTCCAGCTTACAGTTGACACTAGCAGATAGCTGATGTTATAAGGAGTAACACAGGCTTCTTTTTATTTTAGAAAATGTATTAGGATTCCGCGCAAAACAAATTGAAACCTATAAAATCCAATCGTAATAAACAGGACTCGAGCGAGGTCGCAGGAACGGCTATTATGTAACTATTATGTCATAGTTTGTATTAAACTTTAACTTAATTTTAAATGCATTGTAGTTTATAAAGAAATATGTTTTGGTTTTAATTTTTATTGATTTATTAATTTACACTTTATTCTACCTTAATAAAAGGATTACAAAGGCGGACTTAATGCGATTAGGCATTCTCTCCCAGACAACCCGGGTTTTATCGATAGCTAATCGATAATTTTTACTTTGCTTTGTGTATCGTTAATCGTCTTTTTAAAATCGATTTTACATTGTTCTATCTCTAGACACGCCTAACTGTAATCCGTCACCCGCACCATGCTATTACGCAAAGACTATAAGCTTACGTGAAAAACAGACGCGTGAAGTGCATACTTACAATCAGAACATGTTCAAGATCGTTCCTGACATTACATCAGATTGCATTAACCACAAATCCTCGCTCCACCCGATTCCTGGCATTAAATAAAGAAGATGGCCGAGTCCTCCCAACAAATCAAAATTAATAGAAAAGTAAACAAATAATTAAGTAACTAATTAGGTATTAAAAGCTGTTACATATAAAGATATCCGTAGAGGCAATACAACATAATCACATGACAGTGTGAGCAAGAGACAAATAGGCAAATTGGGAAAACGATTGACAATTAGGTCGGGGAGATCTGACTTACAATGTAGCAAACTGTCTACCGTACTGTAAATGTCGTGTTGTGGCGAGGTAGGAGAATGCACTGCCCTGCATCATTTAATGGGTGTCGTAAGAAGCGACAGAGGAAATCTGAAACAAGAGATGGAGCTTTTAACTGATATTATGGCAGCGGTAGTTTTCATTAGTTGATTTCTAATAGGTTATAATGATGATGTTGTGTAAATTAATTAAAATGTTAATATAAATGTTGCAATGAACATGAAAACTATATATATATATATATATATAACTTATTCGTCCTTCCTCTAAACCTTCATCTATTTTGTACTTTCATCGACACGCTTGGAAAAAAATTGTTTATCAAAACTTCCTCTTCATCCTAACTTTTTATACATTCTAATCTCGCTATTTTAAGCCAAGTATGAATTTTATAACTTTTAAACAATATCCCAAACTTTTTCCATTTCACAAAATTTTACTAGCTTTTAGCAAAATTTTATCACTTAAGAGCAGTTGGATTAAATGTTTATTATTATTCTAAAAGGGATTATAAGGCCATTAATGATATTAAGTCCCAGAAATCCTGTCAAGATTTATTTTTAATTAAATAATATACGAAATATACCTATTAATTAATTTATTCCTAATTACAAAATAATACAAAGGACGGATTGAATGCAATAGGGAATTTTCTACCACTCAATGTTATGAAGAAATTAAAATTAGAGATTCATTTAATTATTCACTACAAGTCGTCAAATTCCACTGTTAAACCAGTGTAGACCGCAAATTAGAAGGGTTGTGGGTTCCAATCCGCCATTCGTCTACTGTCTTTTTTAAGAATTAAATATGTGAGTTTTACTTTATTTTATAAATTTACAAATTTAATAAATAAAAAATTAACTATATTATATAAAATTATACTAATTCACTTAATACTTATCCACGATTTCATAACTACAGGCTATTTTGCGTACCACCATAAGGTTCAATAAATTTTTATTCGATAAAATAAATTTTTATTCGAAAAACTTTACTTAGAGAATGAAGTAAATGACAAAGCAATTTTACTTCAAAAAATATATTCTTTTGATTTATTAAACTAAAATTAATGATTTCTTATATTTACGCGAACACCACACATTGATTAAAACTACTTTTTACGGATTTTATCGCGTTTATTTTACTTTTACGTACTATTATTTATTTATTTTTTAATTCCCGACGTTTCGGGTGCTTTCCAGCACCCATGGTCACGGGGGACCCGACGCGTCGGGAATTAAAAAAAATAGTAAGTTAAAGTAAAATAAACGCGATAAAATCCGTAAAAGTAGTTTTAATCAAAACTAAAATTAAGTCTAAAACTTAGGTTTGCTATAAAATTAAACATTTATCTCATATTTTATGCCGCACTTGTAGTTGAAAATGATCACCCTCTATATATAAAGATCAATTGCTCTCCGTTAGTCCCGCAAAAACTCGAAAAAAGCCAGATCAATTTTGACGAGTGTTTTGGAATGTTTGAGTTAAGATTTACAAAAAGACCCAGTAGATGGCGCTGTTATCGTGGTTCAGAAATCTCCCGTAAAAAGCCTGGGTGGATCTCTAGTTTTAAATGATAATATTACCACTTTCAATAAAAAGTATAAACCAGTTTCAAAGAACTCCCAAAATAATTTTCACATAATGTATACTTACATAATTTGAAGTCTAAGACAGTTTATCGAAAAATTATTATTATTATTATTGACAGGGAATGACCATCCTTTGTACGAAATACCAGCGTGAAATAGCAGTAAAATGTTTATGTGTTTTATTTGGAATACCAAAGACGATTTTTACTGGTAAGGAACATGGGCTTCCCCCGTAGATTGCTTCATTGTGTAACGATACCCCCTTACTTGTTTGTATCTATATTTAGTATAAAAGTGATCATCTATAAAATATAAAATTAATGTGACAAGAATAAACAAACATATTTTGATCTTTCTAAAGGTATAGTTATTAGGCCGTTTGTAATATTTATGACGTGATCGTCTTAGATAGGACCCTTATTTACATTTAGTTTGTTTAGTAACATATGTAGTTCGTTTAGGTGTCTTTTGAAAGAATGAATGTTCACTAGAATAATCGAAAGCCGTTGGTAGTGCTTCATATTATTTTAAGGGAACCCCATTTACGAATACAGGGCTCGAAAAGTTCAAGACTATTAAATCTTCCCTATTCCACTTGCTTCAGGTTTAAATAAATTTCCAATAAGTTATTCCCTTCCTGTTTGGAAAAGGCTCACAATATTTATATGAAATTACCCGATACAAGGGCTTCGCTCCCCCATATTTTAAGAAAAATGTAGGGGAGGCACATGGCTTCACACACGCCGTGTGCGGTGAGCGACAACCAACCAACGCGCTCCCCCCGAAGAGGATGTTAAGCTGGGAACTGGACCGTAATCCACATCAAAATAACTGGCAAACCAGTAAAAAAGGCCCTTGGTAGTCCGTAAGCACAAACATCGACCGAAGTCGTGTAAACGCCATACAGAATACGCGAAATATATTAATAAAATATTTTCAATTTTTTTATTTAATTTTATATATATTTAGCAAATAGTTTAATTTTTCTCCCTGAACCCTATCATGAGAAAATGGGTCATTTAATATGGAGAAATGAACAAGTAGTATTCTGTAATTGTGCCTCTGCCGGATTGTAAGCCAATAAAGTTTAGATCTATAATGCGAAATATGATCGTACTTACGAAACAAGAAAATAAATATTATACAGTTATTGAGAAGGCATTTCAGCTTGTTCAGAAGATTCTAAACTATAGACTGCCTGAACTTTATTATTTGACAAAACACCTGCCGTTAATAATTTACTTTTTAAGGATCAATCTATTAACTACATCATATAAAATCTACTGCTAGATATAGGTCTTCGCCACGAATTTCCTCAATAGAGGGATTTTGTCATAATTGCAAAGGCAAGAGTGTGTATGCTTTCATTAAGTCAGAGCGTTATAACGACTTTTTCTGCATCACCACTTACCATTAGGTGCCAAAGAAAATAAATACCAGCTTATAATAGTAAAAGTAAACTTAGTGAGCAGGTGGGCAATCGAAGTTTTTTAAAATTTTAAGTTGAGTTCAGGAATAGGCTGCTGCCAATCTCCTATTTTGGTTTCCCCTCTGTTGGCTCTAACCACACACGGGACGATATAGGGTAGTTGGTATTCTTCCACCACTACTGCACGGTTAACGATAATGAATACTTTCTTTTCCTAAAATATCCTAAGGGGAAATTATTGCTATGGTATCTTGGATGGCTCTGGATTGTAAGCACCTGTCCCCGATCAAGAAACAAAATATGGATAAGTTGTAAACCCTGAGGATCTGAGGATGGTACGCCTCGTTAGCAATGTAAAGAAACTCACGTGCTGCTGGTATTCTGTAAAAGGATGGTTCATCCACAGTCTTGCCGAATAACTTGCTTGCAGCGTACGTCTAACACGTAGAAAAATGTTTTTAAATTTTTTTAATTTATTTCTTTTTTAACGAATCTTAACAGTCTGCTTGCAGTTTCATAATTACTATATCACAAAATGTGACATTTAATTTCCGAGGGAGATTCTAGTCGTATAATAAAAGTGAACCTCACTAATGTGGTTGCATAATGACTGTCAGTACGAGCTACTGTATTCGTGTGAAATAGTATAGTTTAGTATTATTCAAAGGTGTGCTTTGTGAGTAACAGCTAATAGAATAGGGTACCCAATACGGCATGTGCGTCAACCCTCATCCAAATATGTGTAACGTAAGTATGTAAATACGAGTATGTACATAAAATATGTGTAAACGTTGTATACCTTATCTATCTTAAGTACATTCTATAAATACTAGGAACAAGCACAAGTTAGTTATACTAGTTCTTCGACTTTAAAGAGACAATAATTCTTTCATGGGGCTTTCTTTGGATTACTACCTACATACAATACTTTTTTTAAATATAAATACATAGTTTAAAAAATCTAGTGTCTTTTTGAGGATTTTGTGACAAAACAGTGCAAACGGTTATAGTTTTATGCCAAAAGTTTTTATTTTATAAATGTGAAGTGACAAATGAACTTATGGTGCACCTGATATTAAGAGGCTCCTGCAGCCATGGTCTCTTGCAGCCGACTACAAACGACGTAGACTACAGATGCGTTGTCAACTCTGAGGACTAAGATGGAACGCTACAATCAAACTCAAACATTTTATTGCGTTCATGTGGTTACATAAATAGTTCTTATGTTGGATATATTAGAGCCAAACATGAGCCCTGATAGGGCGTAGCAATAGTATATTATGTTATATATATATATATATTAATTTAATCTAATTAATTTAGAAAGATGAATTTACTAAATCCTGTCATTATACTGGCTTTCTGTAACCTTTAGATTGGAACACAGTACAGCGAGCACTGTTATTTGACGGTAGAATTAGGTAAGAGGATGTTAGCTAAGCAGACGGACTTTTTGACTTTGTTGAAAGTTATAGTAGTTGTATCTTGTTTCATGCAGATATTTTACAAATATAAGTTGCACATGGAAAAACACACAGACCTAAAAATATCGAGAACGTTTCAATAGTATAAATATTAGAATGGAATCAATTTTTTTTATGCAATCAATCACTTTATCACTTGAACACTTAATGAAAAATACCTCTGTACTGGCAAGAACCAACAAGAAATCGTAATATTATTTGAAACAACTGTAAGACAAATAATAGTTAAAGTGAGATTCCGTCAAATATTGATGTACTTACTGAAATTCGCTAAGATAATTATATTTCAGCAACCCATAATGCATAAAACTTTATATGCGAGTATAGTGTGCTTTAATTCATAAACGATTTATATAGTGATTTCTTATATTTAGATTTCTTATATTTAAGCGAGAACACTATACATCAAATAAAACTATTTAAATTTCACTTATTAGGTCTTTACCTATGAAATTGCGTTTTGTTTAAATAAAATTAGTTTAGACATATTTTTTCTTTATTTTTTACTTCTTTTAATCAAAGTAATTACTCATGTAATTGATTCATCTTTGTAAACGCAGTGGCAGTTTATTGATTGAAGAACTCCCTGCTTGAAGAGCTCAGCTTGACGGGATGCAATAAATTTTTCAAGGAATTTTGTACTGCCTCTCGGGTATTGAATTTTTATCCCGCCAAAATGTATCCAAATTCTGAAAATATAGAAGTCTCTAGGTGCAAGGTCTGGTGAGTAGGACGGATGACGGAGAGGTCCAACCCTAGCTCTTGTAACTTGGAGACCGTCTGTTGTAAAGTATGAGGTCGCACATTGTCATGCAGAAGCAGCGTGGACGAGCGATTAACCAAGGTTGGTCATTTTATTTTGTTATTTTGTTATAGTTTAGGTGATTAGTTTATATTTCTGTATTTTTTGCATACCTACTGGTAAAGTATGGCTGAATTCACTATATTACCATGTATTGTACCCATATTTGCAAAATAAAATATCTTTTAGGGCGATGAGTCGCTCGCGTCCGTAGGCTTCGTTCACCAAACCTTAGGCCCACCCTACACGTGTCCCCCGGGTGGTGCTCGGCTTCTCGCCGTGTGGTAGCGGCGTAAAATCTACCACCCCCCCTTGTTCGCACCATGAGTCAGGAGATAAAAGAAATGGCCCCGAGTTCCCGGCGCCCCTTTAATGGGGCAGGGGTGCAAAGAATCTCCGGGAGAAAAACCGGCGACGAGGTTCGCCACCCGTCACGTTCTGTCTCCCGGAGGGGCGAAAAGTGGATTGCGGAATCTAGTGGACGATCGCCATACATTATGTCTACCGGCACAAGGCTCCCACTCGAGAACTTTGCTTTAGAACTGCAAAAATAATAGGAAAATTAAATTGACACCATTTTAGAACTAAAAACAGACATTCATTACATTATACAAACAAAATATGCAGATATAAATAAACATCATAAACTGCCGTAAGTTCGTAATGAAACCAAAAATATACGACCCATAAAATTTCTGTAAGCAAACCTCGTAAATCACATGTCCTAGATATAGAAGGACTTGTAAATGAAATTATCCTTAAGTTTTGGATGCGGAAGATGTCAGTTTAGCCAAAAATGCTATCTTTCTTTTACTGTGAAAAGAATATGTGAAATGACCTTATTTTGGACAGCATTGGCAGCAATTAATATAACAAAGAAATACACAAATATAGGATGATGTTTTTTTTTCTAATTTCAATGGTAAATTATAGCAAAATTGCTTCTCCACGTCACTAAACACAGATAAAAACTTTTCCGTATTTCACATGTAACATCTTTGGCTTTTACAGAGCGTAATACAAAGTAATTTTTCATTTAAGTAAAACTTCGATCTATCTTCGATTAAGAATCAAAATGCCGATACGTTGTCACGTTGACTAAGATAGAGTACCTCGTTACCAATAAAGAGATTCTTTGATTCTCGTCACTCACCACACGAAAAACATAAGTATTTTGCTGCTATTTTGCACTGGTACTCTTCTAGAGCGTGTTTTTTACGGTCGGGAAGTCCCCAGTTATTTACAAGTAGATTGTGTTATTAACACGTATCTAATTTATCTTAATTTCATAGTACAATGAGTTTTTCCTCGACAATACCATATATTTTTTTACTATTATAAAACGGTGATTAACAACTTGTTTATAATACTTTCAACGGTTGGTTTACCACGTGCTTTAGTGAGATATAACAATGAATATTCATAATATTTTGTGTTATTAATCGTTCATTGTAAAATTAAACATATACATAACGCCTGTAATCGTCGAGAGGGTAGATAGAGTACAAGGAGTACCAAGCTACTTGGAGAAAGTTTGGCCAGAAAATGTAGGTATTGATGGAAAACTGTGAAAGAAGTGATATCACAATCACAAGACAAATGTCCCAGAAGTCGTTCATTACGACATGTTAGGAAAGTAAGCAAGTTCACACATTAGATACTCATAAGTCCCTCATAATCTCTGGACTTATAAGTCTCAAACCGGGGTGGTCGAGGGTGGTCTACTCTAAAATCTAATAAGGTTATCAAAAAAACTGTTCGTCCTACTGCACCAGACTTACTGGTACTTGAAACAAACATGTTTGCTCACAAAGTTTTCCTTCAGCACCGAAAGCGCCATTATATCAGCACTTATAATTAAATGGATAAACGAACTTACCTTAAGTAAAGTTCAACCATAATTATACGAAGTTCCTTGTCCTAGACATTCTTAACAATTGTAGTACGCCGCATTCCATACCAGCATCACAATTTATCCAAGCTCGCTAAAAAATTCTTAAAGCAGTATACGTGGCAACACTGTATCAACCCGTCCGTCAATGCCAATTCATTATGTTAAAAGCAAGGAATTAGATAAGCAACTCTAACCCAGGGAGGGTTGGGCCGAGAGTACCGTCTAGGACAAGGAGCTTCGTGTAATTATGGTTGAACTTCACTTAACGTATGATCGTTTAACCATTTAATTATACTCCCTCCTTGTCCTAGATATAGTCCTTATGGCAGAATCGCTGGAGGACTTAAGCACTATGCTCAATGACCTCAATAGTGCCTCCCAACGGATAGGTCTTAAGATGAACATGACAAAACAAAGATCATATTTAATGTCCATGTCACACCTATGCCGGTAGTTGTTGGGAGCACTATGCTCGAAGTTGTTGACGAGTACGTTTACCTGGGACAAATAGTCCGACTAGGTAAGTCCAACTTCGACCGAAAGGTCAATCGACGGATTCAAATCGGCTGGGCAGCGTTCGGGAAATTACGACACATCTTCTCGTCAGGTATACCTCAATCTCTGAAAACTAAAGTGTACAACCAGTGCGTGTTGCCAGTGATGACTTACGGATCAGAGACGTGGTCCTTCACTGCTGGCCGTATGAGGACGCTCAAGGTCGCTCAGCGAGCTATGGAGAGGGCTATGCTCGGAGTTTCTCTGCGTGATAGACTCAGAAATGAGGATATCCGCAGTAGAACCAGAGTGACCGACATATCACAACGGATTAGTAAGCTGAAGTGGCAATGGGCCGGCCATATAGCTCGAAGAACCGATAATCGATGGGGAAGAAAGGTTCTCGAGTGGCAGCCTCGTACCGGTAGGCGTAGTGTAGGGCGACCCCCACTAGGTGGAGTGACGACCTGGTAAGATATGCAGGAAGTCGATAGATGCAGGTGGCTCAGGACCGTGCTTTGTGGCATTATTTGGGGGAGGCCTATGTTCAGCAGTGGACTTGTGAAGGGCTGTGATGATGATGATGATGATGTCCTAGACATTCTTAACAATTGTAGATGTTTGATGACAGGGTTGCGAATTTATAGTACCAATGAATGGAAATTTGCAACTTTCTTTATTTTATAAAAAATGTTGAACATATTGCCTGTATAGTAAATTTAAATTAATAACATAAATAAATTATCGTTATTTCATAACATTTCCTTATACACATAAGGTCAGCTTGATTGCAGCAGAAGTGGCCCTGTGGAAGAATTATGACTGAAAAAAGAAAACAATCTGGAATATCTATTCCAGTTTAATTTATAATAAATTTTAATTTAACATCTTATAACTTACTAACTTACTTAAGAAATACTATTCTAAGTGGGTTAAATTTATCACTATCTTGTGTTCTGTTTTCTATTAAAATATTCACAAGAAAGGCTCAACCCCTTCTCATTTATTTTTTCCCATGCGAACCCTGTTGAAGTGAAATTCTATCTATATCTTAACTATACATCTGAGCTCCCTTTTGAATAAATGTAATGTTTGTTGAAGGACAATGTATGTATATTATAACTTATAACTCATTACTGCTATGCGTGTTACTAGTTTTTGTAAATTTCTGTATTCTCAATATTTATTGCAATATTCTGTAGTTAATAATCTAAAGTAACTTATTATTAAGACTATTTTTATAACTCAAACCTAAGTAAAAGACACAAAAGCCCAGGAAGGAATTTCATTACACTTGCTACGATTTGGTGTGATAAAGAATTAATTATTTTATTATTTTATAATTTATAGTATTTGACATAGGAGAGTTCACTATAATTCTTAGTATGAATTTTGGAGTGAATCTTGGAGTGCCATACTTTACAAAATACTTCACTAATAGTAACCTATGATATGTATGAGATGTCTATGAGATGACTGTAACATGACACAGTAGTATGATTATCTTTATCTACGCAGTGTTAATAATAATTTGTTATTTTATTCAGAATAAATAATTCATTTTTTCACATTTACTACTCATGTGAAAAAAACGAAAACCATAGGTTTTTTGACTCATAGACATTAAGAGGAAATACATAAAAGAAGAATCGTTCCCGAATCTAATATAACTGCCATGGTTTCTGGATCATGCCTATAGAACCCCATTGTTAAGTATATAATAATTTTATTATTTCTCGTTACTAATTTGATCAAGTTTTAGCTTTTGACACTGCTTTATGATCTTGTTGAATAGACTTGAAAGACTTCCTCTGACTGTTTACTTTGCTCAATTTTAGATTGTATGTTAAATTTCCATATTTTTATTTAATTTAAAGTATTGAATCCTCAATAGTTAATTAATAGAACCCTCTCTATCTTGTTAATATATGAAGCAGGATTTTTATCAACTCTGGGTAAAATTGTACAACATAAGTATTTAGTTGTATTAAGTTTACTATTCATTATAACTATATTTTTTGCTCAAAGTTTTGTATTGTATTCTACCATTCCCAAAAATATAAGCATATACTACTTTAATATCGAATAATATCTATGTAATTTACTCTCAATGAAGGACTAAAACCCAAATTTTGTCTCATTCCATTGGTTTCTCTCCATCCAGTTGAGAAGTGTCAATTTATATTTCAAACGGTTTTAGCGTTTAATGTTTTTTTTTGTAATAATATTAACTACCATCTAAGGTCAGAAATTTGCCACTGAATATATATTACATAACATTATATATACATTATTATTTATAATAAGGTTTAAAGCACAACATTATTAACCTCATTTTACTAATAGCAACCAAAATGGGTTATGCACAATATATTTAGTCACTATTTATATCATAAAATGTTTATAGTTCTTAAGTATTTTTACATAATTTCCTCTTACTACAACAATTTATTTTGTTGCTAACATATTTTGGCAATCAGTGTATGCATCTGTCAGCATAACTCTATTTTGCTTTTACCATACCTAGTTTTAGTTATGAAGGTGATAATAATAACGTGATAGGTATGTATGTAACCATAGTTAATTTTACGGAATAAATCCATCTTTATTTTATTTTTTTATTATTACTTCACATATTACTTATTTTTAACTTGTCATAACTTTTTAATATCTTACAATAGAAAATTATTTCCTATAATTATTTTTAAATTTCTTTTTAATTGTTTAATTTACCACTGTTTTATTTAGTGAAGTATGTAAGTTTTATATTTTCCCAGATTGATATTTTATGTACCGCTGTAGGCCATTAATGCATTTGCAACTCATCATTCTATTTAAAACCTAATGATACTTAACACTTCTTTCTTTCTTGTAACTTAGGTTATATTAAATTACATAATACAGCTCGAATGCAATAATGTGCCAATTAATTGAGAATCTAGACCATGATTAATAAATTAATTTCAATTAATTAATCATGGTCTAGATTTTTATTTTTATTTAATTGCCTATCAGCAGAAATTTCTCTATATTATTTTCTCGTCTTATTATGTTAATTGTTATATAATAATTATTATATTTTATTCGTTTTACTATCTCAATAATATTAATTTATTGTTTACCTTCTTTACTGAGGTTTTTAACTATATTTTGTTATTTTTTTTAAATTGACAATAATCTAAGTCATGAAACATTTTACAGGCTATCTGTTGTCTTTTTATTATTCTTTTAATAATTTAACAAATTTATTGTAATTCAATCTGATGCTTACAATACTATTTTTGTTTGCATATCTGTCAAATCTGGTTTCATTCGCAACGTGTGGAGCCAAATATATCACAAGGGATATAATTTGAATAACAGGTTTGGTTCAATCTTTCAGATTTTTCTAAACAGCCTAAATGCTTATTTTTTACTTACTTTTTGCTTACTTATATTTTAAGTGTATTTAAACTTGTAACCTTTTGATATTCCATATCAAGGTAAAACAGTTCTCATATCACATTTTTTCTTACTTTCATGTCATATTATCCATCCATCCATTGCAGTCTATAAAAGTCCACAGCTGCACCTATGTGCCTACGCCTAGGCCTATGCCTACCAACACTCAAATGCCTGATAAAGTGGTGTCATATTATGTAGCTTTTTATTTTTTATTTTATGTGTTTACAAAATAATATCTAATAATATACTGTCTTTAGATTTAAAAATGCATCTATTAAATCCCATTTGTTTGGGAATTAACAATTTTAAGGACTAGTAAACTGAATCTCCCTTACATACCGGATAATTTTGTCCCAGAATTCAGTTATTATTTCTAACTTGTTCGGCCAATTTTTTGTGGACGTTAAAGGTTTACATAACCATAATAAAACCATGAGTTAAGTTTATTTATAGTACTTATTTCTTTCCATAATCAGGATTTCCTGATACTAAAGAAAGTTTAGTTGTAATCTCAGGGTATACAACTAAATCTCAGGGTGTATAAATTCCGGGTCTGCTGCCCCAATTTTCAAATCATTGGTATGTCATTGGTATGTTGGTATATTTTGCTACCTTGATGTCCGGTGATCATGTGGGGGTTCTCTTACGTTGACGATTTTTGGACTTCTTTTGCCAAACCCCTATGAGACTTTCTAGTACTTTTACATCTATAATTTGTAAGAAGTTTTTCATTATGTTATACTCATAATATTGAGCCCTTTTGTAATAAAAATTATACCATTAATTATCTTTATTTGATTGCTTCTAAATCTCAGTACCGCGAAATATTTTACTTTATAGTCACAGCGCTTTAATGTGAATTCAAAAACTGTCTAACTCCAAAGTGTTAGTTCTAAAAGGTCTGAATAGTTAACCATGTCTATCCTCTATGTGATAGGTCTAACGGTTTAAAGCCTGCAGTGATTTATTTCGAGCCGTAGTCCATCTTAATTTCTTCCTTCAAGTGATATTGCTTTCAATTCAAACCTGTCTAACCTCAAAATGTTAGCTCTAAGGTTTGAATAGTCAACCGTGTCTATACTCTATGTGATAACTCTAACGGTTTAAAGCCTGCAGTGATGTCTTCCGAGCCGTAGTTTATCTTAATGTCTTTCTTCAAGTGATATTGCTTTCAATTCAAACCTGTCTTACCTCAAAGTGTTAGCTCTAAGGTTTGAATAGTCAACCGTGTCTATCGTCTATGTAATAACTCTAGCCCATCTTAATATCATTCCACTAATGATAGCATCTTATATGTGAATTAAGACCTGTCTACCTTCTAAGTCATAGCGGTAAGGTCTGAACAGCTAACCATGTCTATCCTCAAAAATGACAGCTCTAATTGATAGCATTTTAAATAACTTCTGCTAGATATTCTCCCAACAATTTTAAGTTTACAGTAATTACTTCTGCCTCTCTGCACCGCTTAATATCTACCAGTAGTATTTTTCGTTCTTATTTTATTATATATACATAAATCCATGTATATATTCTAAGTGACAGTTCTAACGGTCTGTATATAGCACCTATATAACTCCTGTTAGATATTTTTTCCAGCAGTTTTAATTCAATATTGCTTTTGCATCCCTATCTCCTCCGTATTATACTTTTCCTATTTCTTCAATACTGTCCGAAACTACGTGCATGTCAAAAGTGGGAATAATCTTGCCCAATGACAGATAATGGTGACTGCCCTACGTAAGTAAATGAAAGTAAGAAAAACATTAATGTATATCACTTAAAATTTCTCAACGTATCTCTGTACAATGTATCTCAACCCACATTTATAGGTTAAAATACCTATTTACTATTTCATATTATATGAGTGACGAGGTTATGTTATTAACCCCTAATAGTGAATTTGTTCGATAATTTATCATACTTGTTAATAAATGCGCACAGTGAATCTGATTTTATTATTTAATAAATGTTTTAACTTTATTTATTTTATATACACGTGCATCTACCTCGAACAATAGGATTTTTCTTTACCTTTGATCAGTTTGCTCCATTTTGAATATTTTCCTTTCCGAAGTACATAATCCAATTATTACCACGTAGATACGTAATAAATTATTTTTTTTAGTAGGTTTTGGATACAAAATATTTGATTTTACACAAACATATTTAATTTTTACATCAAAAATTATAAAAACACACCGTGATGGCTGGCACAAGAAAACGTAATGAAATTGCATTGACGGACGGGTTGATACAGTGTTGCCATGTATACTGCTTTAAGAATTTTTTTAGCGAGCTTGGATAAATTGTGATGCTGGCATGGAATGCGGCGTACTATAATTGTTAAAAATGTCTAGGACAAGGAGGGAGTATAATTGCAATTAAAAATATCGTTGGTGCCAGCGCGTCGAAACTGGGTTGTTTGCATTTAATAGGCGGTAACGGTAATTGCGTTTATTACCGTTACAGCATATTAAATTCAACTTCTGAACATAAGCCCTCCCCTAGGAATTTATAGACCATCTAGAGGGGGGTTCTAATGGTGAGGATATTTGCCATAGTTACCATGTTCAGCAAGCGGGGTGGCAACCGCAGTTATTTTATTTTAGGCGTTATTAGGAAGACGCTGCTGGCTATCGCTACCGATACCAACGGGATAATATGGGGTAGTGAACATTCTTACACTGCCACTACACGAATGCCAGCCCAATTGCCAAGCATGGCAAATATACCCCTAGGAGGCAATCTATGGAAGAAGCCAAGAGATTTTATTTTATATTAGTAATTTAAAAATATTGTCAAGCGGCAGCCTCGTACTGACAAGGGCAGGGTTTACCGACACCGTCTAGATGAAGTGTCACCTGAAACATGCAGGAGGAGGTAGGCAGCCAGCTCGAGACCGTGGTTTGTGGCAATCAGTGGGAAAGCTTGTGATAACGAGTCAACTGGTGATGGACTGTTATTGTGATAATGATGATACTAATTAACTTAAAAATTTCAACATCAACCCTGTGTGTACTTTTATTGGCAAATTCTTATTTATTTAAACTTTTATGTACAAACATATTGGATTTAAATATGGCGGACCTAAAGCATTAAGGCATTCTCTTCTATGTTAAACAAAGTAAAATATATTATGGGAGGTAGTATAGCAAAAAACAAACTAAATATAAAAAAATAAAGTTAACGATGTTTAATATAAATCAGAATATATATTATATATTTTTATTTACTTAATATTGCAGATTAAATCAATACTATAAATGCCAAATAACTAAACCTTTAACACCGACTCTGTGAGTAGTTTTATGGCCAAATATACTTATAATTACAACTACATATGATTACGTAAAAAAGCTTGGTACATCGCCAAATATTGTTTGGCGCACATGGATGTAGTTTATTGTTTATTTAACGACCAATTTCCATTTTAGTGCTAACAGAAGTTTCTAAAAATATTTCTGATGGCGTGGGGACCATTAAATTTTATAGACATATTAAGGTAAAGGCCCGGCCCTATGTTAGGTTATATTAACATAAGATGAATTCAGTAAAGTTTATAATATATGAAGAAAGAAAGAAAGGTCTTTTGAGTGGACCTTTGAGCTTCGGAATTATTTTAAGAAATTAGTATAAGAAATTGCTGGAGTTATACTAGTAGTAAAGTTGTAGCAAGAATGAGTCGTCTCGACCGGGGAAGGACCATGCTGTCGTACGTATGGTGAGTGTAGAGAACCGGAGACCCATTTTACTGGAAACGCGTCATTCTATCTCAGTCCTCACGGGTGACACGCATCTGCAATTTGATTCGTAATCGAGTATAGATGTAGATGTCTATGGGCCGCAGCAACCACTAACCATCAGTTGGAATGTGTGCTCGTTTGTCACCCTATCCTATAAAAATGCAGTCAAAATTGTCACTTCAAATTTGTGAAGTCGATTATTATAATATTGAAAAACATCAGCGCAATTAAACTCGTAAAATTATATCCATACATTACAGCCTATATACGTCCACCGCTGATCATAGGTCTCCCGCATGACAAATGGACTTGCAACCGCAGTTTTTATTATTTTGAGTTACTATCAAGAAGATGTTGCTACCCCTCCCCTGTTTCAGTTTTTCAGTTTAATTTATTAAGTATATTTTTGTTCTGGAGAGTATTTATTTAAATCAAATAATCAAGTAATTTCACACGTGGTAGAGTCATGCTACTGCTAAACGTATGGTTGTAGCACCCTGTCACTGAATACACGCGTTAAATAACAACTTAATGCCGTTTATGTTAACTATGGCACAACCTATGAGGCAAACTATGGGGGAGGCCTTTCTTCAGTAGTGGATTTTCACAGGCTGTAATCAATTAAATTAGTTTAATGGCGACTTTGAGTTTTTAGATAACCTACAAATATAAATGTAATAAATGAGTATTGAACGATTTATACGTAACATATCATAATATTACGTATTGCAATGCGGTAGTGACTGGCATATACAGATGACATTAAAGAATACAGCACTCAATTTTGTCTTTTCCGATAAATACTTGTATAATTACCGATTCACGCTGGGCGTAAAATACCTAGACGTAAGGTGGTGAGCAGCGTTAAAGGTGCGGGACTGTCAACGGAAAAAAAAAACACTTTTACGATCCAATGTAGAAGGCACAGAAAATATAATACAGTTTCTATTAGTGTTAATATTCAAAAAGTAGGTCCGTATACGAAACTATCTCTATAAACTTTGCTATTATGTCTTACTAATTACAACGGAAAATGAGTATTATCCCTACGCAACACAACTACCTATCCGTATTACACCTAAGCTTATCCTTTAATGTTTCAAGTTAACTGCAGAACGAAAACGTTTTCCTTACTAAGACTTGGCGCAAAATAACATAGTTTTCCGACTATCTATTCCTTTGTAGGAAACAAAGTATAATTTCCTTTGTAAAAGTTTTAACGCATTCGTTTTACGTCTATATTATACTAGCTTGTTCCCGCTACTTTATTGCTGTGTGAAACAAAAAAGTATTTATGTTCACTTTCTTGCTATATCTTACTTCGTGCTTAAAATTTCCGTATCTTCAAACATAGCTTGGTTTTGTAGCTGTTTTTTATAGAATAAGTTTAACAAATAAGCACAGAGTTCCACCTGTGGCCCATAGACATCTACTTATATCATGAGTTAAGAACCAAAATGCAGATGCGTTTTCAAATCGTCAGGAACAAGATGGAATGTCTCGGTACCTATAAACGGGACTCCGGTTCTCTATACTCGCTACATGAAACATCGCAAGATTAAATTGTTTTAGCTACTATTCTGTAACAGCGTAGTTCTTTCCCTGTCAAGTCACTCATTCATGCTATAACCCAAAGTTAGATAAATTTCTACAAACCGTTAAGCATTCTTTGTGTTTAAGTCACAAATTTTCACATACTCCATTAAAATTGAATCACTATTATGTGATCTACAAGATGCAGTGACTAGCTGATAAAACAGCAGGTAGTCGATGTATGCAGCGGACTCAGGACCGTGTTTTGTGGTATATCAACAATCTATGGCAGAGGTCTATGTTCAGCAGTGGACTTGTAATGGGTTGTAGTGATAGAGTGATGGTGATATATACAGATAGACAGACAAAACATATTTAAAAAATTCCATTTTGGCGCTCATATTACCTGTACTTTAGATCCCGAACTTGGATAGGCAGGAGAGAAAATTTCGAAAAAAAGAATTAAGAGTACAATGCAAGAAGGCATGCCTTGATTTACGTTCGTGCAAATAACACCTTCCTACCACTTCTATCTTTGACTGCTTCGTTGCTCTAATAGTCATAAGCGTGCCTGCTGAATATATGGTCCTAGGTTCGAATTCCGAGTCGGGCCTCCATCAGTTATTATTGGGTTTTACTGTCAGATATACTAGTAGCAGTCTGGAGTCAAAAAGTTGTGTTTTACCAATGTGCTTCTAAAAACGTATAAAGGCGTTGGACCTGCGCCTAGTCAGTCTACGGTCGTTTCATATCACTGTCCTATCAGAGTGTAGAGGGAACGAACAGAGTGTGAGTGGTCTTGAATCTACTGGCACACAGACTTCTGCTCTGAATCGTCTGAATGATCTTTTCTGATCTGAATAGGTCTGAAGATCATTATTATTACTTTTGTCATTAAGTAGCAATGCACACATTGTTGAAGGGTTAGGAAAATATAGGTAAAATGTTAGTAAAATTACCTAATATAATAACGTACGAGTAGTGTGCGTCCCTTTTAAATTATTACAATAGCAATTTAATTTAAAATCAGCATCCAAAGCCGACGGCAGATTGTACAAAGTCGGAGAACGTGATCATTTGAAAACATATTCGCATAATTGATTTTTATCGGTTGAATTTCACGTTTCTCAAATTTGATTAAATATCAAATTTTTCTGAGTAGTGATTTCTCTTTTACTACTTCTACTAATTATGTTGTAGAATTTTATATTTAATTCATTAAGCATTCACTTGACGCTCATACGTACTTATACGTGGGCGACAAGAGAACTTTCAACAAGTATTTGTTTGGAATTTTTACAGGTGTCCATAGGCTGCAGTCATCCCACACGCCGACAAAGGGGTACAAACAAGGAGATAGGCAACAACGTCTTGTTAGTAACAACTATAGAAAAAGCTGCGGTTGCCAACTCGTCTGCCAAGTATGGTAACTAATTTATATGGTAACTAAAGCCCTGGTTATTGATTTCGACAAAAAAAAAAGTTTAGCTTAAAACCCATTTAACTGATTTTATCGATTTTATTACAGATACCTATTTAACTTATATTTGAGTAGAACTGACGTAAAAACGTCGAGCCTGTCAGTCAAGATGTGTGTTACAATAAAAAAATCTATATTATTATATTTTTTTTGTACCAGGGAATGTGAAGCTAGTAGCAGATATATCGAATTTATTAATGTAAAGAAATGTAGTTAAATTTATGATTTGTATATGACATTGTGACAGAAGATGATACGTATATATTGTAACTATTTGCGTGATCATCAGGTCAATTTCTTTGTTTGAAGTTAGCCGTAGTAGCCCTGTACCATCAAGTGGGCTGTTAGTCTGGGACTTCAAATTATATAAAAAAACCTTGAAAATGCTAATATTCATCATCATCATCATTACAGCCTTTCACAAGTCCACTGCTGAACATAGGCCTCCTCCAAGGAATGCCACAAAGCACGGTCCTGACCCAACTGCAACCATCGACTTACTGCACGTCTTACCAGGTCGTCTCCATCCATCTAGTGAGAGATCGTCATACACTTCTCTAACGCTAATATTAATAAAGTTTAATTATACAATAAGAATTTTGTAGGTAGATTTCAGAGCTTTTATTTTTTTTATGTTACAACTAGCATAGTGCTCCCAACAACTATGCTAGTTGTTGGGAGCACTATGCTCGAAGTTGTTGATGAGTACGTTTACCTGGGACAAATAGTCCGACTAGGTAAGTCCAACTTCGACCTAGAGGTCAATCGACGGATTCAACTCGGCTGGGCAGCGTTCGGGAAATTACGACACATCTTCTCGTCGGGTATACCTCAATCTCTGAAAACTAAAGTGTACAACCAGTGCGTGTTGCCAGTAATGACTTACGGATCAGAGACGTGGTCCTTCACTGCTGGCCGTATGAGGACGCTCAAGGTCGCTCAGCGAGCTATGGAGAGGGCTATGCTCGGAGTTTCTCTACGTGATAGACACAGAAATGAGGATATCCGCAGTAAAACCAGAGTGACCGACATAGCCCAACGGATTAGTAAGCTGAAGTGGCAATGGGCCGGCCATATAGCTCGAAGAATCGATAACCGATGGGGAAGAAAGGTTCTCGAGTGGCAGCCTCGTACCGGTAGGCGTAGTGTAGGGCGACCCCCAACTAGATGGAGTGACGACCTGGTAAGACATGCAGGAAGTCGATGGATGCAGGTGGCTCAGGACCGTGCTTTGTGGCATTGCTTGGGGGAAGCCTACGTTCAGCAGTGGACTTGTGAAGGGCTGTAATGATGAAGATGATGATGATGATCTTATGTTACAGTATATGATTATTTTTTCCTTGTAAATATTATAGAGACGAAAAGAGCTAGTAGTCTAACTGGTAATAATATTATTTTTTTTATATAAGAAGGGGAAACGAGTATGCAGCTCATCTGATTAAGTGACTACCGCCGCCTATGAACGATTGCAACACCATAGGAATTAGAGGTGCGTTGTCGGAGTTATAAAAAAGGAGTAGGTTGCACAAATTTAACTTTTTTGTTTTACAGAACAAGGGTGACAAACGAGCACACAGTCCACCTGATCGTAAGTGGAATCTGTGACCAATAGACATCTACAACTGTTCTCGATTACATAACCAAAATACAGATGCGTTGTTACCGTACGTACATAAAAATAAAAGTAATTTTGTGAAAATAAGCGATATGCATTCTGTAAATACTAGGAAAAGACACAAGCTACTCATTACAGTTACTCGACTCCACCGAGTCAGTAATTCATTCTTGGGGCGATGTATACGCTATTACAACAAAATTCTAGAAAATATACAAAATTTGTCATAAACAAAGTTCAAAAATTTTATCAACTAAGTTTGTATAAAAAGTGTTATTATAATATTGAGGAATTAATGGATGATAATTACCCCTGAGAAGGATGATCGCTACCAAGATATTTCTAATTTATCTTGTGTTGTTAATTGTATACATGGTTTAAACTATTACTTGAAAAAAAAATTGTCCCGCTCGGTTTCTTGCTGGTTTTTCCGAGGATAGAGTTTTTTTTTTTGCGAACCAGTGGTAAATGAAAAAAGTTACTTTCAATTAGTATTGTTTATAATCTACATTGAATAAAAAGTTTCTGTTTCTGTTTCCGTTGAGGACTAAGATGAAATGCCTCGTTTCCAGTAAAAAGGGTCTCCGGTTCTCTTCAAACATCATACGAAACACGGCTTCTAATTTAGGCTGGTATTCTTCGAGAGCGTGTTGCTATCTCAATCCAGGCAACCTACTCATACTACAACCATAATATAGTTGAAACGTGGCTTTACCACGTAAATAAAAATTATAATCTAAAATGCCACAGATGGATTGCTGATTGGTGTGTACTTATAAAATTGTGATTGAGAGCTTTTAAAGAAAACTCTCGGCTGATTGTCTGTTAGCTTTAGCTTTAGAGTAAAATCATTTTCTCGAAATAAAGAAGTCTGTGTAGACAAATGCAAAAGTGTGCTCTTTACATAAAAATCAGTAAATACGTGCTGCTACGGTAGTAGCATACGTAAGTTTACGTTAGAGTACATACGTAACAATCTTCGTTTATTCGCACTGAAAGAGTGCGAATTCGAATGCTACACAAAATAACTGTTAAATTAAGGGTCCCCATATTTATTGACGCGGTAGCTGGCAGTCGACTCCTCAAAACGGCCGTCGCGACGGCTGTTAACATTCGTTAGGCAGTTGACTCATTGTTCATTATTCGACTGTTGTCCAACGCCGTGTGGCTGCTGTCAGTGATGAAATCATGCGGCCAGATCATATCAAAGCCGTTTTGAGGTCTCCTGTGTCGTTCGGCTGCCATCACAAACTAAAACAGCGATGGTATTTTTGAACGTGTGGTGACATTATTACCCGACTGCGCCTGAACCTGAGTAAGTGTTGTCATGTTAGCATAAATTTTATAATAGTTTTCGCGGTTTTTTTTTTAAATTTAATCCCTGAAAAGGATTGCATGAACAGAATAATAACACGATCCCGAAATGCACCCTCGCAGATCTCAATATTTAATATTGAATATTTAATATAGAATTTATTATTTGATTAATTGTTTCACTCTGGTATTGTGTGAGACCGTGCACCGGGGTAAAAACCCCGATCGTGCCAACCCTTTCGTGCTGCAGCCAAAATGAAACTGTAGTAGAGAGCTGATGGTATAGGCACTACCACATTTGATGTCATTCGCAAATTATGCAGGAAGTATACAAGTATGCCGAATCGTACACGACCAGGTGATCGATCCATCCTTAAAGATATACGTGGGCAATAAAAGCGTTTTCCTATCACCACTTATATTTATACAAGAGGCCCGTTCTGGGTTTTCCTGGGTAGGATCTTTTAATATGGCGTTATTTAATTCAATATAATCATCATAGATCATTTGTTTTAAAACTTTTTGAAATCTCAAAATATGTTAAAAGTTTTTCGAACAAAATATAGCACACATCTTTCCAGGCGTTGCTGTTCAGATAGAGGTGCTCGTCAAGATACATTACAGTCTGTTCAGTCATTTGGAAGATAACTCCGGACAGACAAAATTTTACAAATAGTTATTCAAACCTGAGTGGTATGCAAATAACAACACACGGAGCTCGATAAAAATCAGTTATTTCAATATAACAGATAGAGACATCAATTTTATTTATATGTATATATTTTACCTGTTACAAAAGTGAAAACAACCAACATTTTTCCGAAACATTTCACATATTCCCGCTTTTCTATCGCAGACTCGACAAACTACACTCTGAAAATACTGCTCGGTGAGATAAAACAATAACATTTTTGGCCGTCTCCCTTCGTCCCCTTGTTCAACTTATATGAGATTACTTGGAGTGGGCTCTTCATAGGACAAATATATAACAGTATCATTGTTGTGATAATGTTGTTGAGTAGATTAGTATTTTCATGTTCGGTAGAAAACTCGTCAGTCTGATACGTTTAGCAATAATTTTCTAATTCAGCGAAAATCTATTTACGCATTGAATCAATCAAACCACAGGCTGTCTCGTTGGTCTAGTGGTAGTGAACGCGGCTGCTAATCTCGGATTCGATTCCTGGGTTTGAGCAAAAAAAAAAGTTATTTCTTTAATTTTTTGTCAAGAAATTCTCAGTAGTGGCCCGAAGTTAGGAAGTTAACAGTGTTCATTCCGAGCCCTGAAAATCACGTAGAGCCATAGGTTCTACGCCAGATCTCTCTTCGGTCGTGTCGGAGTTTTGTCCCATTAAGCAGCTGTTTCCGCATACAATAATTGTGAACTGTCGTGAGCTGCGCAGATGGCTAGTCTCGTTTGAGACAGGGTGCCGTGACTGAAATTCGGTCAACAGGATATTATTCTAGAGGAAATTATTATTATTGTTAAAAACAAAAATAATGTAAAGTTTTGTAAAACTTGTGTTTAGCAAACCGATTGGCAATCCTAGTACAGAAGTCATGCACCTTTTCAATGGACTTCAAAAAAAGGAGGAGGTTTTCAACCCAATTTTTAACTTCCCGTTATAAAAGTTTTACGTGGTAGAGCCATGCTGCAGCTATATTACTGGTATATTTGTAGCAAGAATTGGGAGGACCATGCTCTCACAGAATGTCAGCGTAAAATAGCAGCTTAACGCTACTATGTTTCTTATGGTAAGTGTAAAAACTGGAGAACCTTTGTAATGGAAACGAGACATCTATCTTATTCCTCACGGGTAACCACGCATCTGTATTTTGCTACGTAATCAAGGATAAATGTAGATGTCTGTGGGTCACAGCAACTACTTAACATCAGGTGGACTGTGGGCTCGTTTGTCACCTTTATTCTATAAAAAAATAATGAATTTCAAAAATTGGGGAATTTATTGTTTTCACCCCTGTTTTTGAAAATCGAGTTCTCATCAGATCGCGGGGTTTCGAGGTCCTAGGAAGTTATTCTGCCTATTTTTATATCATAAATTACATCAAAATCGGTTGATTTGTTCGTAAAATATTCAAAAAAATTGCAAAATTATGACTTTTTTGAGCTCTAAAGGCAGGAAAAGTCTTATGGCATCAGATAGATGGCGATGCTACTATGCAGAACTATTAGATAAAAACGACTAGGGAAGAGTCACGTCAGCACAGAATATTGGCGTATATTATCAGCATAATGCTGATAGATTACATACAATGACTGAGTATAATAAAAGATCGTATTAATAGTTTCAAAGCATTTTATCTTCAGCGCTCAGGTGTGAAAATCCTAAATGGATATATTAATATGGGAAACATTAGATAGACATTAGATAGGGCCACAGCAAGTGTGCTCGTTTTCACCGTTACCTACATCTCAGATTTAGACTGCCTATTCTCAAGTCATCAAAGTTTCATTTATTTAATTTACTATCATCGTAACCTATTCCACTGCCACTAAAAAACCTCTACTTCAGCCTATTAATCCGTACTAATGTTCTGCGAATATCGGCGTTATGGATTTTATTATGAAGTTAAACCCTCCGAATCTGACCTATTCATATTAAAATTCAAAATATAGCTGCAGCGTGGCTCCACCACAAAATCTCTATTAAGTTAAACAATGAAGAATAATTAATGCGATAAGAGGTTCAAAATGGTCTTCACTTCACTTTACACACGCAACGAATTACTCGCAATCCGTTTGAAGTTTTAATGTGATGAATCTCACCGGGGAACTCGATTTAATGTCATCAAAGTGACATTTAATTTCCGAGCAGATTTTGTGTGCGAATATCAAACTTGATGAGTAAAGCTGTAAAGATAAATCTCGGCGATAAGGTCGCGTAATGGTTGTCAGTGACAAACAAAGAACAGCCGAAAATTCAAAGTGGAAATTCGTGTCAAAATATTTTTTGTGGAAATTATATGAAAACGACACAGATTATTTTAATGATGAAATGTTCCTGTATTATTATATATTTCAATGTAAAAATCTATGTTGAACCGTTAACATTTTACGGTCAAATTTAAATTATATAATGCTGTGATTTATCCTATATTCATCATCATCATCATAATTACAGCCCTTCACAAGTCCACTGCTGAACATAGGCCTCCCCCAAGTAATGCCACAAAGCACGGTCCTGAGCCACCTGCATCCATCGACTTCCTGCATGTCTTACCAGGTCGTCACTCCATCTAGTGGGGGGTCGCCCTACACTACGCCTACCGGTACGAGGCTGCCACTCGAGAACCTTTCTTCCCCATCGGTTATCGGTTCTTCAAGCTATATGGCCGGCCCATTGCCACTTCAGCTTACTAATCCGTTGGACTATGTCGGTCACTCTGGTTTTACTGCGGACATCCTCATTTCTGAGTCTATCACGCGTGAAACTTCGAGCATAGCCCTCTCCATAGCTCGCTGAGCGACCTTGAGCGTCCTCATACGGCCAGCGGTGAAGGACCACGTCTCAGATCCGTAAGTCATCATTCACGTAAGGCAACACGCACTGGTTGTACACTTTTGTTTTCAGAGATTGAGGTATACCTGACGAGAAGATGTGTCGTAATTTCCCGAACGCTGCCCAGCCGAATTGAATCCGTCGATTGACCTCTCGGTCGAAGTTGGACTTACCTAGTCGGACTATTTGTCCCAGGTAAACGTACTCGTCAACAACTTCGAGCATAGTGCTCCCAACAACTACCGGCATAGGTGTGACATGGACATTAAACATAATCTTTTTTTTATCTATGTTTATCTTAAGACCTATCCGTTGGGAGACACTATTGAGGTCATTGAGCATAGTGTTTAAGTCCTCCAGCGATTCTGCCATAAGGACTATATCGTCGGCAAATCGAAGGTGAGTGATGTACTCGCCATTGATGTTAAATCCTATATAATAATATTTAAACTCTTGTTTGTATGTATACTCGAAAGCGTTTGCCAAAGGGCAGCCATATGTGACACTGAGTAGAGTATAAACACTTGACGGTATTGTTTTATCTGATCTGGAGCCAAATAAGGTATTACACAAACCTCACGATGAACGAGCTTTAGTAGAAATGCAAAGACTGAGAGGTCTACACGCAAGAGACTCTACAACAGTAGACTAGACAAGAGGTCTAAAGCTCATACATCGTGAGTTTTTTTTTTTTGGAAAGTAATGTAATTATTATGTAATGTTGTCATATATACCTCAGCAATAAAATCTGTGAGTAAACATTAAATCAACCGCATTTTCCTACCCTTAGTGTAACATTTTTTTCCAAATTTATTTGGGACCAATTTCGAGGTATCATTAAAATCCATTAAAAAATTATCAAAATTGGACTACTCTGTAAAAAGTTATGCGTGGTCATACCTAAAGAAACAAAAAATATACTCGTCGACTTGAGAATCTCCTCCGTTTTTTTTCGTCGGGTGAAAATAAATGTATAATTGTATATAATTTTTAAGAATAAATATTTAAAAAAATCCATCTCAAAGGACGAAGGAAGGATAAAGTATTTTCAAAAGGTCTTAGTACCCAGACTGAGATATAATATATTATCTCTACATCAAAAATGCATGAATAAAATTTACTAAAGCGGTCGCCTATCAAACATTTGAGCTTGCGAAAGCGATACTTAACGAGCTCAACGCCTAGACTACCCTAAAGCAGTTAAGGCCAGATTCATATTTGATCATTTTGACGTATCATTCTGATTTCATTGTTGTCAAACCAAAGGTTTTGCTTTGTTTTCCATAATGCATACAGCAAAGAATTGGAATTCTTTACCTGAGTTTGTCTTTCCGTCCGATAGCAATATGGGTATCTTAAAGGTAAGACTAAATAACTTACTTTTTAAAGAAGATTGGGAGTGTGTCGACGAGGGTCGCGTACCTGATACTCAGAATCACCGAACGGTATTCGCTGAAGGTCATACAGGTTTACGCACCAACCTCGGCACATCTCGATGAGGAGGTGGAGGAAATGTATGAGGATATTTCCAGAGCCATGCATTCCTCCAAAACCCACTACACGGTGTTGATGGGAGACTTCAACGCAAAACTGGGCACAAGAGAAAGCGGTGAGCTGAAGGTGGGGAAATTTGGAGTAGGGCAACGGAATCGAAGGGGCCAGCAGCTGGCCGACTTTATGGAGAAAGAGGGACTCTTTATGATGAACTCTTTCTTCCAGAAGCGGCCCCACAGGAAGTGGACCTGGTCGAGCCCCCGACGGTTCGACAAAAAATGAGATTGACTTCATTATGACGACCAGACGCCAACTGTTCAATGATGTCTCAGTGATCGCAAGGGTGAAACTGGCAGCGATCACCGAATGGTTAGAGGCACACTGAACCTAAACCTTAAGTTGGAGAGGTCTTGTCTAATGAAGTCAACGCTCCGTCCCCCTCGTGCTCTGATCCAAAATCCCGAAACCTTTCAGCTCGAGTTACAAAACCGCTTTCAGTGCCTAGAGGATTGCAATGCAGTGGACGATATGAATGACAAGCTCGTGGAAACTGTCCATGCGGTCGGAGCTAAGTTCTGCAAGCCCCGGCACAGAAGAACACAAAAACTCTCCGATCACACTCTTAATCTCATGGCTGTTAGACGGGAGATGAGGCTGCAATCGTCAACAGATTTGACAGCATACAGGCAACTGAACAGACAGATCTCCAAATGCATGCGGCGAGACTTACGCAACTTTAATACTGCTAGTA
This sequence comes from Parnassius apollo, assembly GCA_907164705.1. Taxonomy (NCBI): domain Eukaryota; kingdom Metazoa; phylum Arthropoda; class Insecta; order Lepidoptera; family Papilionidae; genus Parnassius; species Parnassius apollo. The sequence goes on from CAJQZP010000998.1 coordinate 84,409, forward strand.
TTAAAGAAGCAATCGAGCGGAACTAGGGCTCCAAAGTCTTTGCCAGAGATCTGTCTGCCAGAAAGAGCCAACTGTCAAGGCTGAAGACTGAGTGTGGCAACATCGTTTCCGGGACACCTGAGATTCTGAGTGAGATTGAGAGGTTCTATGGACAGCTGTACACATCATCGTTGAAGCCACACGCAAGTGTGAGTAACGATCCAAGAGCAAGTCTTATCCGACACTATTCCGATGATATCCCGGACGTCAGTCTGAGCGAGATTAGAATGGCTCTCCACCACCTTAAAAACGGCAAGGCCCCGGGCGAGGATGGAATTACAGCGGAGCTTCTGAAAGTGGGTGGAACACCGGTAATTGAAGTCCTTCAGAAGCTCTTCAATTCCGTCCTCCATGGTGGCAGTACTCCGGAGGCGTGGAGCAGAAGCGCGGTGGTCTTGTTCTTTAAGAAAGACGACAACGCTCGCTTGAAGAACTACAGACCGATTTCCCTTCTGAGCCGCGTCTACATGCTGTTTTCGAGAGTCATTACGAATCGTCTCGCATGCAGACTCGACGACTTCCAGCCTCCCGAACAAGCCGGTTCCCGAAAAGGCTTCAGTACCATAGACCACATACATACCCTTCGACAAATTGTACAGAAATCCGAAGAGTACAATCTGCCACTTAGCCTGGCGTATGTGGACTATGAGGAAGCCTTTGATTCCGTCGAAATTTGGGCGGTGCTACAGTCTCTTCAGCGGTGCCTAGTTGACTGTCGGTATATTGAAGTGCTGAAGTATTTTTACAGTAGGGCTACGATGGCTATCCGAGTACAGAACCAGAATACGAAACCTATCCAACTGCAGAGAGGTGTAAGACAGGGTGATGTTATATCCCCGAAACTCTTCACCGCTGCGTTGGAAGACGTTTTCAAGCTACTGGACTGGAAAGGATACGGTATTAACATCAATGGCGAGTACATCACTCACCTTCGATTTGCTGACGATATAGTCCTTATGGCAGAATCGCTGGAGGACCTTAGCACTATGCTCAATGACCTCAATGGTGTCTCCCAACGGATAGGTCTTAAGATGAACATGGACAAAACAAAGATCATGTTTAATGTCCATGTCACACCTATGCCGGTAATTGTTGGGAGCACTATGCTCGAAGTTGTTGACGAGTACATTTACCTGGGACAAATAGTCCGACTAGGTAAGTCCAACTTCGACCGAGAGGTCAATCGACGGATTCAACTCGGCTGGGCAGCGTTCGGGAAATTACGACACATCTTCTCGTCAGGTATACCTCAATCTCTGAAAACAAAAGTGTACAACCAGTGCGTGTTGCCTTACGTGAGTGATGACTTACGGATCTGAGACGTGGTCCTTCACCGCTGGCCGTATGAGGACGCTCAAGGTCACTCAGCGAGCTATGGAGAGGGCTATGCTTGGAGTTTCACTGCGTGATAAACTCAGAAATGAGGATATCCGCGGTAAAACCAGAGTAACCGACATAGCCCAACGGATTAGTAAACTGAAGTGGCAATGGGCCGGCCATATAGCTCGAAGAACCGATAACCGATGGGGAAGAAAGGTTCTCGAGTGGCAGCCTCGTACCGGTAGGCGTATTGTAGGGCAACCCCCCACTAGATGGAGTGACGACCTGGTACGACATGCAGGAAGTAGATGGATGCGGGTGGCTCAGGATCGTGCTTTGTGGCATTATTTGGGGGAGGCCTATGTTCAGCAGTGGACTTATGAAGTGCTGTAATGAAATCATTTATTATATATCCCAAAAACTGTGTTTAACTAGCACATTAAGCGATTCAAAATTGCCGGTATAAAGTTGTGCGGGGAAGTTTACATAAACTGATTTTAGTTAATTATATAAAATAATTTCGTGTGGATTTTTGCAATGGGTTAATTCGACTAACGTATTTGTTAAGCATAATCTTAGAAAAAAATTGGTTGACCCTGCAGGCCATCTCTGGAACATCCGCTAATTTCAAATGAAAAGCTCTTCAATTTTCACCAAATTATGTTGCGAAATCTAGAAGAAAGAATTTGAAAACAAGGTTTTGTTAACATAATTAAAAAAACCTTGTTTTCAAATTCTTTCTCCTTCGATATCTCACGAACGAATGAACCGATTTTTATTTTCCAAACTGCATTTGACGTCATTTTTTGAGGTTAAGAGCTGATTAGTTTTTGAAATCGATCAGTAAACCATTTAAAAGTTATTCCAAAAACAACACACACACACACACGCACACACACACACACACACACGCGCGCGCGCACACTCGAACGCGCACACGCGCACGCCGCACACGCACACGCACGCCCGCCATGCCACACGCACACGCACACGCATACGCACACGCACATGCACACATGTGCACATGCACACATGTGCACACGCACACGCTTACACACACACACACACTCACACACACACACGCACGCACGCACGCACACGCGCACGTACACTCACACGCAACGCACACGCACACACACACGTACATGCACACGCACACGCATACGCACACGCACAAGCACACGCACGCACGCACACACATACGCGCACACACACATACATCCGTACGGAGGTCCACCTGAATTATTAGTCAGAATAGCTTCCCGGGATCTCAAAACGTCAAGATCTGATGAAAACTCGATTTTCGAAAATCGGGGTGAAACCAATAACTTCTATTTTGGAAAATTTTCAATTTTCTTAGGGGAAAAAAAATTAAGAAATAAATACTTTTGCCTTTCACGAAATAGAAATGTATGTACACATAACAAAAATAGTTTTATTAAAATTATTGATGTATATTCTGTAAATACGAGGAACAAGCAAAAGTTAAGTCCGTAATTCCTTCATGGCACCATGTATACGCTTTTACAACAAACGCTTTTACAGAAAATATGCAGGGCAGACATCTATCAAAATTTTATTTTAGCAAAAATGTTTATGGGTTATTTTTCTACTAAAGAGTACATGTTTGTCAATGTACTATTTCTATAAATAATAGAGGTTTTAAAGAGGTTATCGCTATCATGCTGTTTTTAAATGTTTTTGTATTTAATTGTACACCATATTATATTGAAAAGTAATAACTCGCCCCAGATGGTCAGGATATGGAAAAAATAATGTAAAACTAATAAAATAAACGGTTTTGTTTCTGACTATCTTAAATTTATGTCACATTATAAGTTACATTGTTTTATAATTTGTAATTTGTTTAAATGTCCAAGTTTTTTCGATAAAATATCACAGATCGCTACTGGTATTGTTTTTTATGTATTCCTAAAGTTTCATCGCAATAGAAAATTTAAAAAATGATTGTTTATGTTTTAATGGCATGCAAATATCCCCACCCTTAAGCTCAAAAGAGACGAAAGAAGTATTTTTAAGTTTAAAAATTAATGTTTTTATATAGCATAAGTTCCTCTTTACTTACTAAACTAAACACAGAAGCGTCAAGCTGTTATTTGACGCTGGTATTTTGTGAGTGCGTGGTCCTTCCTCAGTCAATCCGACTCATTCGTGCTACAACTATAATGTTTTGAAAAAAGTGCCCAGCTGGGTACTTGCTGATTTTTCAAGGCCGCAGTTTTTTATACCAGAGGTAAAGTGATAAATGACTTTCAATAACTATTCTAGTAATCTATATTAAATAAATATTATTTAATTTCTAAGTAATATAATTAAATGTAACAATAAAAATTTCGTTAGTTAACAAACAAGTTTGTGGTGCTATAGAGCTCAATCAGCTTTCTCAAAGTATGTTTAAGTCGCACGTATATTATAATAAGAAATTGGCTCGCTATATTTAAAATTTAGTTTTGTGATTATTCTCGCGTTTATTGTATTATATTAATATTTTACGTGTGGTAGATGGGCAAAAGGATCCCTAAGACAATTTAGCCCCTGATCAAGATTATCAGACGTCTCTAATTTAAAGGGCGTCCTCTATTTCAGACACAAAGTTGATCTCGTCCCCTAATTTTAAATCTTTAATGGAGGAAAAGAGGTCCCACGTATTCAATATTTCCTCTTGTAGTTGAGGTCAAAAAATTTAACATCACTTCGAGGTGACGCACGATGTTAGAGAGACAAACTGCGTTATATTGCGTTTTAACATATTTTTATATTAAGTAATATGCAACAATATAACAGCATTTTAATAAAAAAACAGAATGATATCCTTAATTTTCTATTTTACTTTAACCTTTATTTTTCTATTGTCCTTTATTTTATCTTTTCAAATCCTCTAAAACATGAAACGGTAGCTGGCAACCCTACTCGTGACTGTTGTTAGAGTCATCTATGAAAAATATAAGAATAATCATATGCCTTTCGATAAATGGCGTTATAAACATCTTGTGCATGCTAGACGAAAAATATTAGACTAGGAGTTTATGACAAACCCTCCCTACAACAGAAACGACCATGTCCTGCAATTATTGTCCAACCCTAGCCAAAGCCATATAGTCTACTATCGCCACAAGCTTCAACCGATGCTGAAGGCTTAATATTCCTAAGAAATTCAGTTCAAGATTGACTAAACTTAATAATAAACTAATGATCAATCACTCAAAAGATACTCAACTTTAAGACTCTCTGTCTCCAGGTATCATAGTCACTTTGATTTTAAGTGATAGAGAAAGCACGAGACTTAACGGCATCTTAAATTTGAGCAGCGTTTGAGGACTTGGTCATTCATTACCCTTGGTTGGCTTTCGCAAGTCACAACGCAGTGTGACTCCCGTCGCTTCGCCAGGTCCATCGCGCTCTCGCTCGTTCGTAACAGTGCCTTAAATTTCGGCGCTTGCCAGAATTATTCGGTTTGGCTTCAACCTTTGGCCAAAAAAAACACCCTTAAAATGAAACTTTCGGTTCGATTGGACACTACTAGGAGTTGATTTTTACTGGGGCAGAAAAAGGAAAAGAGAAGGATGGCTCCTTTCAAAGGAGCTTATTATGGTCATAAGAGCTGGTAGCTCAGGTGTTGCACGTTCACCTTAACTGATATGCAACTAACCCGAGTACAATTACCGCCAATTTACCTGAACCATCAACCGCATTTTTAACGACAAATCAACATTAACCAAAGAGTGCTCAAAACATGATGACACCTTCACCATGATTAAGAGGCCGGCAGTGTACCTACAATACCCCTGGTATTGCAGTTGTATATGGACGATAGCTACTTACCATCAGGAGAGCTGCATCTTCATTTGCTCCCTCGTATATAAAAATAGTAAAGTAAAAGTAAATAGTAAAGTCTGTAAGTAGAATTTAAGGACTTAATTCAAAAATCATTTAAAATAATACATGGGATTCACAAAATAAACCACTACCTGTTTTAAATTCACTGCAAATAAATTTATCAGCATTTACTAGGCCCCAACAACCAAGGCTTATTTTGTTAGGTCTTACTTGTAACCGTAAATTTCATTTACTTAAATTATATATTACCTAATCATTCCCATACGTGGCTCTTTCTATTGTCATTTAGCTAAAATAAAGATAGATCAACTTCAATCATTTATAATTGAAAATAATGACTTCGATTTTAGTCGTAATTTCTTCATCATCAACATTACAGGCCTTCACAAGTCCACTGCTGAACATATACCTCCCCCAAGGAATGCCACACTGCACGGTCCTCAGCCACCTGCATCCATCAACTTTCCGCATATCTTACCAAGCCATCACTCTAACTAGTGGGGGATAAATTTGGGATTTATTATTGGTAAATAAATACATTAATCAAAAATTTTTATTTAAAATGAATTATATATATATATATATATATATATATATATATATATATATATATATATATATATATATATATATATATATATATATATATATATATATATATATATATATATATATATATATATATATATATATATATATATATATAGATAGATAGATAGATATATATATATTTGTACATGTAATCTAATGATTTCTTAAATTTACGCGAACACTGACCCGTGGTAACGTGGGGGGGTGATTGAGATGTTTGACGTCTCAATGTCATAGTTAGCCCACAGCACCCATCCATCGACTGTGGCTGGCTTCACTCGATCGCTGTGACGTGTTGTCTCGCAATACTTGCTTGACGTGCTCAAGCTCGGCGATCAGATGTTTTCTGTCACAGATCCCTTCTGTTCTCTGAAACAGAGATATATCCACGGTAGCTAATTGCGAAGAATGATGGTAAGATTCACCAGTTAAATATCGATTGGTATAGGTATTTTTGCCTATACACACTGTGATTAATAGTGTTATATGGATTTCGGATGACTAAAACATCTAGGAAAGCTAAAGAATTATTTGTCTCTAACTCCATTGTCAATTTTATTTTAAAATGTATGTAGTAAGGTGGTCTAAAAATGCAGATACTTTGTCAGATTGTAAAATTGTGAAAGTGTTTACGTTCCGCTTGTAGAATCTTGGATTTACAGAAGCAATAAAAAGGGGTTTCTCATCAAAGTCCTCCATGAATATGTTGAAGACTATGGGAGATACAGGTGAGCCCATCGCCAACACCATCTACTTGCTTGTAGAACTCGTCCTTCCAAAATAGATAGCCAGATGTCAAGCAATGTTTGCGTAATATTACATATTCTGCAGGCATGTTGTTATCTTCTAGCTTTCTAGTTACAATTGAGATGCAGTCTTCAATAGGTAGGCATGTAAATATGGTTTTTCATAATATGAAGATTGTCTTCTGTGAAGTGTCTTGAGCACAGCACACTAATTTTGGTTGGAAACCATTGATCTTCTAGACAGGTTGCGTCGATCCACATCTTTCTCCTTTCGGGCATTTAGGAAACCTATAACATATAGATACCACAATTATACGCCACTATTTTCATAAAATAATGACTACAAAAAATGTAAACGATGACCAAACAAATATCGACTTATAAATCATAACACTATCAATACACGTGCTGTCGTTAGACAAAGAAAACTATTTTAATTTACATAATGAGTGAAAGGGACATTTCAAAATGACATCAACGGGTGATTAATTGTTATCACTTTGTTGCATTATATTACCAGTATACGTTGAACTCCGATGCATTTGAAATAGGTTAACGTGATAAGAATAGAATTTAATTACCGATGAAATGTTATGCCGTTAGTTGTGGTACTGTAGACGTCTTATCTGACTTGCCACACCATTTCACTGCATAGGAAGCCATTTGGTAATGTATTTTGGATACAAAACTATTTTTAAATCGTCAAAAACTCGAACGTGCCTACGGGTCACACTTGTTGTTAATGATATCGTGATTCTTAGCGTTACTTCGTATCCTAGCTACAGCAAGCATGTGTTGCGCGCGTTTGTGGCCCTGTATGCGGAATCTATTAGGAGGTAATCTGTGACCTGGACCCTGGGCGGACTTAACAATAACCTATTCATTTTTGCCCTTACGACCCTACATTAACTTAATCAAAAATAGAGGAATATATGGATTGGAGTATTATGTGCTGAATTTTGAAATTTATTTAACACATTCTCTACTGTTGATTTGTAAAACAATTGTACAAACTTTATGGAAAGCTATATTATAACTATAGCTATAAAATAAAAAAATCTGTGATTTGGATATTAAGTGTCATAAAATAGATATGAGTTTGTAAGTTCTTGTGAGCTTAGTTTAAAAAAAAATAATGGTGACGTAAGACAATGCACCACTCCATATTATTCCAAAGGTGTCGTGAGATATGACAGTGGTAAAAACTGTGGTCACCAATCCATGTGCCAAGCGTTGCAATTATGGGAAGCCAATATTTTCGTAATTGACATTAAAATAAAAATAAAATAATTAAAGTTGAATTTTTTGTTAAGCCGCCGCTCTGCTTGCCAGATATTGAAGTGTAATCAATCATTTTAGAATGCGGTAAATAATCAAGAATTTGAAATCTTTTGATTTTTACCTTCATATTAAATTTTCTGGCATTAGTACCTAACTAATATTTTCGCTCCGCATACAATGAAAATCCGTTTCTTTGATTATTACTTTGATATTTCTATAACGGCAGTCTTGTTAAGTCAGTCTTACCTTGTTTATAG
>CAJQZP010000998.1:97500-189273 GCA_907164705.1 Parnassius apollo
CAAGAATGACTGTACCGTGGTCAGTGGTAGGGTTAGTAAGAACAAGTGATTTAGCAGGGAGAGACGTTTTCAGCATCATGTGATCATAGCTCATTTTATCACGGGTTGGGAGCCTGTGAGCTGGGAGTATCGCATAATAAGCGAGTGATGTTAAATAGTTATGACAGTTTGGATCTTTGGAGTGGATTTTGATGTCGATGTTTATGTCACCCGTTATAATAATATTCGGATAGCAATTATATTGTATGAGAAGAGATTGAAGGGATGATACGAATTCGTCAGTATTTCTAAGTGTGATAAATGCCGATTATAACAGTATCGTAAATAGTCAAAACAAGGCAGGACGCGTTTGTAATGTTCGGTTCAAATACATTGATGTTTAGATTATTTTTTACATAAAATACTACGCCATCACATTGGTTTAAGGTATTTTTTTGTAAAGTATGTGTTATAATTATCATTTAGTTTGGGAATACTTTTTGTTTTTGAGAGATGACATTCAGTCATAACTAGCACGTCGCAATCGGTTTTAGTTGAGTGGAGCATAGCTTGAAAAATATCAAGATTTTTGTATATACTGCTTATGTTTTGGGTAAGAACGGTTAGGTGACTTTTTGTAGAGATGTGTAAATAACACTCTTCAGGCGTGCAAGTGACGACCTGAGCTATACTAATATTGTCTATAACATGGGATGGGACAAAAAAAACCTAATTTTTTATGGATAATTTGTCCCATCCGTATAATGTTTTATTACTTAATCACTACACACAAAACACAAAAAAAATTAATTTTTTTGTGTGTAGTGAATTTGTCTAATAGGTATTAATTTAAGATCATTTGTATATTGTAGGTACAATTATACAATTGTAGGTAGCTGATTACCACGAAAGAATAAAAGTGAAAATTAATATTCCTACATTCCAGACTCTCAGATCATAGTTAATTATTGCAATCAATCTACAGTGTGACTGCAAGGTATTATGTTTAGCTAGCAAAAACAGAACTTTTATGGAGAAGTGTGTGAGTGTAATATGTGTTTGTGTGTTGGAGTAAGTATTAAGGTAAATGTGAGACAAGAAAAGTGTGTAAGTTATGAATGAGTAACTGGCAAAAACAGAGTTAACAGAACATAGGTGCAACATATAACAAAAAAAGTTAAGTATATAACCTATAATAATAGCATGAACACTTTGAAAGATATGGATCCACTTGAAACTTAGTACACAGATCATGAATAGTCATTTGTTGGCCTCATAAATACCTTTTATTTGTGCTTCATTCATAATTTTTATGATCAGGGATGAATCATCTTTCCGCACCAAAACTTCACCTACCGAGGTCCAGCAACATTTATACTTCAGATTTTTTGACAACTCCCTCGCTAAGTAGTATAGTTTATTACCATTAGGTGTGAGATGGTCAGAAATAAAAATAGGGGTACATGTTCCCTTTAGACCTAGGTTCTGGGTATTTAATTTATTATTCTTATTATGGTTATTGTACTTTTATAGCGGCGCTCGTAATGTTCATTTTATGGACATAAGTTGACATTTCGACAACAATAGGCTTTTTATCGCCCTTTACGGTCGTCCTGGATATATTCTTAATGTGATTACTTTGTATATTGACCTTAAGTGATGTACATAAATTGCTTACCATGCTCAACAACATTTCTTTGGATTCCTTTTCCGATCTTGGGATATTTTTCAGTTCAAATGACCATTTACGTTGGGCTTTCATGAGATTTTCCACCTTATTTTCAAGTATAGTAATATATTCCTTCTGTTCATGCCTCTCTTGCTCCATAAGGTCTACTTTTTTACACATGTCGTCGTATTTGGTTGAGAGAAATGTCAGTGATTCCTCTATGGATCTCAACGCAGATGTTATTTTTGTTCTTTCACTGTTTTGCTGATCCATCCATGAAGTAATCATTTCTTTCATTTCTGCCTTAAAGTCCGCTAAATCGGTCAGAATTTCTTCGGAGCGCTTTCTCTTAATTCGTGAGCTGACAAAACTGGGAGGCGATGTTTCATTGTCGTCGGGGATCTTAGGCAGGTTGGAATCAGAATTGCATTTTTTCCGGTGTTCAAAACATTTTCAGAGCTCTCGTACGGCCTCAAACTTATTTTCCGCTCAACGAAGTGTAGAACAAATTGATAGGTTATATTTTATAGTCGAGAGTTACGGCGTCACTTGTAGTAGGTGTGTTGGCAGGTGGTAGGTATGCTTCAACTAATGTCGTAGTGTCGTAGCATGTATTTCGTAGCGGACGTAGTAGTTGTGGCTACGGCGGTTGACGTAGTTACAGCGATCATGCAGGGAGGAAAGAGATGAAAAACAAGCACCATCCGTCTTCTTTTGGCACCGCTTGCTGCGTCAGTGAGCAAAGATGCGATGCAGGAACGAGAAGGCAATTATTGAGTCTACTATCTCACTCGCAAGTTCCCCACCGCAGCCGGTCGCTGGTGTTGAATAGTCAAATGTTCTTAATATTATTGATAATTTTTAACTATTTTGAGCCTTATTGACACACGCGATCGCGCACGTCCGCTCTCGGCGAAATCACGGAAGGAAGAGTCTATATTTATATTTAATAATATGTTGAATGTTAATTATGTATGTTTGTCATGTAGTGGTGGCGCAGGAGAATCCAATACCCAATACTAACCCGTGGGTTTTGTAAAAGGTGACAGAGATACATGAAACAGGGTAGCAAATTAAAATAATGAAAACACCGCGGTTGCCAACGTGCACGCCAAGCGTGGCGATTTTTGGCAAATATTCTTTCTATGTGGCAGTTTGTGTTGAGGGACTGCGTTCGGCAGTGGACTTTTGATATGCTGTAATGATGATGATGATGATCCATGATGGAAACTTTTATCTTTACATTCATGAAATTTAACTAGGGTAACTACAAAGATCGTCGAATAATTAATTTCATATTAAACGACGCTCCTGCAGAAGGTACGTAGTTTCAGAACTTTCTTGGCATACTTTTGTTTGATTAATATTTAACTGCTACTTTGACGTAAGCGGGCCGTGATGCGATAAGGGCTTATAAACCTAGAACTTTATTTTTCTACTTATTTTAAAAATTATGCTTGACTACAGATAACTGCAACTAGTGGCAAGACGTGACGTATAACACTAGCTACTTTCAGACTTGGTAGAGCCACGTTGCATCTATATTGTGCTTATAGTTTAAATGGATCTGTTCGACTGGGAAAGGGTCACGCTCTCACAAAATACCAGCGTGGAATACAACTTTAATGCTGCTGTGTCTTATATTCTGAGCATAGAGAATCTGAGAACCATTATACTGGAAATGAGGCATTTTATATTAGTCCTCAGGAGTGGTAACGCATGCTGCATTTTGATTCTTCGATATGATCGAAGATAGATATAGAGGTCTATGGACCACAATATCTGCTTACCATCGGACTGCGTACTCTTTTGTCATTCTATAAAAGACTTATGTTGTAAATATCATAACGCACAATCGTAGCATAATGAAAACCTACTAACTCTTATATAAACGAAAAAAGAGTCTAAACTCACCATTTCACATTTTTAAGAGTGTGTGCAGGAATTAAAAAGTAAGAGCTAAAATCTCACAACGTTCACCATCAGCTTATTATCTCCTACATCCATAGGACAACCAGGATTGATTGATCACCTCTTGTTTGTTGTCGACACGTTGTTTGGCCACACGTTGAAAAAAAAAATAATTTGTTGTACCAGTTGCTTTGTCTGTGTTTCCTCGCTAAATATTTTCGTAACACTTGAATAGCAACTCTTTTGTCACTAGCAGAGACTGACAGCCGTAGATAAATAACAAATTTTTATTGAAAGTACACAATACGTTAACTCCACGAAATATTGTATACTACCATGACCACAATATTTCAATATATAAAAATTAAATGCAATATTCACTTAATGTAGATTTGGCTGCGAAAGAGTTATGTCCGGACCGCGCTAGCAGCCGGTCACGTCCGTCGGTCGGCGGCTCCCGCCCATGTGGGAGAAGTACAGCGGGTCGCTTCGCAGTGAGTGCACGTGCTGTGGGGCCAACTCGGCTTGCGTTGAGCCTCGAGGATGCCCCTGACTCCTCCCGGGACGTTACATAACCAACGCTGCGTATAATCTACTATTCTGGGAAGCGAACTCCGAAGGCCCGGCGTGCTGCTAGGAGGGCGCGCACCTGTTCGTGACTTCGGCTGCGCATCGAGATGCGTCTCCGTGTGACCTGGAGGTTGCTGATCCTTCGGCAGATCCTTTCCCAGAGGCGCGAGATACGCCAACTTCTGTCTAGGAATCCACCAGGCCATAACCTAGAGCCAGGGAGGAGCACTGGAGGCCCGGAGTGCTGCTATTAGGAGCGCACACTTGTCGGCAAGATTGACACTGCGACTCCCTGGCCGCGGGACTCTGCGTGGCTTCGAGACTGCTGACCCTCTGGAGGCACCTACCTGGTGGCGCGCAATACGCTAAAGATGAGTACCTACAATGCCGTTCTTGAACGGCTCCCAAGACCGGTCCATAGAAATGGGCTGTGAGGGTTATCCGGGTAATGGGGAACACCTCGAGTCCCGAAACCTGCAGGGATAAATAAGTGTAGTCCCTTGCAGACGACAACACTGAGGCTGTGAAATCGCATCAGTTGACAGTTGACTCCCCGCACGCCGCATACATATATCACCTAAATCCGCCGCTTTATCGCAGGCTATATTCACTGTGAATATACTTTAAATGGAATGCCATTTATACCAATAACCGTGGCTAAAAAGAAAAATAAGCATTAATACTTTTTTGTAAAAGTAAATAAATTGCACCCTATAATTGGAGAGGCCTTGCTCGCTAGTGAACTTGCCGGGGCTGGTAATGACAATATTTAAGGACAACTAAGGAAGGAAAGGATTTTAGACGAACGTTTGGTCTCTCTAATGAATTCTAGTGGTCGCAAGCGTGTTTTCTAATCATGTGGGTTTGAATTCCCGGTCGGGCCAAAATGAGTTATTGGGTTTTTTCTATCAGTGCGTGTTGGTGGACTAATGCACTCGAAATATTTTAATCCAAGGGGATGCAGGCTTCCTCGTGAGTTTTAAGACCAGCACCTCCAAATAACTACGACATCGTAACAAAAAATATTATCCTCCTTTATTTAATTATGTAATAAAAAAATCAATCTCTATCTTCATCTTGTTCTAATTAAATATTCTTACCAATAAAAATCATCTCTGACAAATCTATAAAACTCAGTTTTCTTTCAATTCAAAAAGCAATGGATAGTTCATTTCCCAGTGACCATGCGGGCGAAGCCGCGGGTAACATCTAGTTATAATGATAAATATCATTGGATTGGTATTAATGATTTAATTAAGAAGTTATGGACAACCCCCCGCTGAATTATATGTAGAGTAAACGAGAGCATGATGGCTTCATACAAGAGTCCCGCAACTTGATATTTAGTACTATCTACGCGGGAATTGCGGTAATATAATAAAATTTAAAACCCCATATCATCCCGTAGGTGTCTTAATAGGCGACAGAAACTGAAATATGAGATTGGTAACAGTATCTTCCTCTCTATTGTTGAGACGATGGTTAATATTTATGCTGGAATACGATAGGTAGCGCCGACTGTAATTATGATGAAAAATGATCGATAGCAAAATAAAAGTAAATGTTCTTCACAATTTTCTTTCCTATCCTTTAATATTTTTTATTTAATTATTCGTTGACATTTATTCTATGAACTATAATGATAAATATCATTGGATTGGTATTAATAATTTAATTAAGAAGTTATGAACAAGAGATAGGTACCTATTACCTATCAAAGTATAATTTAAGACAGGTAATAAATACGCTTAATATTAATATTTATATTTTAACCCAGCCAAATTATTGGCTAACTTGACACTTGCTTCTATTGAGCAGCAAAATAATTTTACAAACGATTTGGAATCAGTTCTAAGTAATTTAAATTAGATAATAAGACAATGACAACATTTCCGGGGGAGTCCAAATTAAATCAAATAGTATTGTTATATAATATAGATTGTTTTAATGTTGAACTACATTCCTGAACCATATTAGAATTTCAAACGTAATTATTATATGGGGCATAAAATACATATTTTGCACAGTACGGCCCCGCTGAATTATATGTAGAGTAAACGAGAGCATGATAGCTTCATACAAGAGTTCCGCAACTTTATATTTAGTACTATCGACGCCAAGCATTGTCAAGCAAGTACAACTCATTCTTCTTGCGTCCGCCAACAGCAAAAAATTAAAAGAATACCGTGGCCAGTTTAGGTACTATCGCACTGATTCAGGAGGCTTTCGCGTCGATTCACCGAATCGATGTAGTGTTCCAATTCAATCAGAATAATCGATTATTTTACTCAAAATAATCGACTTTTTATGTATTAAAGATGGCTGAATAATTTAAAGTACTTTATTTTTATTCAACATCTAATAAGGCGACGGTTCCTCAAAACTACTACAATTTTGAACGGATTTTAATGATTATTTTCTTAATAGGCTTTAACCACAAGGGTGGTCCCATTTTTATTTTAAGTAAAAATCCTTAATGTTGTGAAAATAGGGTTGTAGTTATTTTAAAACTTTTCAGACGTGATTCTTATTTCCTTAACCTTTCAAAGTTTAATTACTTAACCCTTGAGGTTGAGTAATTAAACTTTGAAAAGTAGAAACCTGCATAAAATACTGGAAAGAATTAAATAATTTCCTTATAATTTACAAGTGTCAGAAGTCGGGGCTGTTTCCTTAACACCATAATATATAGCCTTAGAATCGACTACAGAAGCTAGAAATTATGTGAAAATTACATTAGTGTTTCTTGAAGTTTTTACTTTTTTTTAAAGTAATTATAAAACCACTTTTCAATTGCAGAGCTTGCTCGTAAAGATGCTTTGTCAAGGCCAAAATGTCGATTATGTTGAGAGCGTGTCGCATGGGCGAGCGTTTTCTGCTCGCCTTCTTGAAATTCATATCCTTTAAAATAATCACATTACGAATTCTTAAAGCAAAAATGTGATAAATTCGTAATATGAACAACTGACGAAATTCTAGCGGTGTTAATATTTTTTTTAATTAAGAACAAGTATTATCCCGTTTGTCTTAAATTGAAAGTAAATATCAATTACTCTATGTTGAACAAACAATTATCAAATAGCTTGGTTTAGTACTTGCTAGTCATGAGAACTGAAACGGGTTGACAGATACCGATAAACATCGTAAGCGCTTTTGAGAGGTGTATTCGTAACAATCATATAAAATTGTTATTGTGTGAGTCAGTGGATATCAAACATAATATGCTACATTCATGATTATGATTACAGTTCATTATATATCCGCTATTGAAAATAGGCTTTTCCATAGATTGACAAAAAGCACGGTCTTACATTCACCTTATATTTGTCTTACTATATGTTACATAAGGTCATCACGCCATACAATGGTCGCCAAACGCGTTTGCCAGTACGAGTTTTCAGTCGGCAGTCTGTAGTTATACTGACTCTATACCCTATAGACCGGGACAGAGTATGCATGTACTGACATTTGGCGGCAGAGATAAGTAAGAGGGCGGTACCAACCCAGACGGACTCCTAGCCAGAAATCCTTCCACCTAGTACAACTCTCGTAAGTTATAACCCTCTTAACTTACTGCTGATATATGTTGACTATCCCAAGAATGCGCCACTTCACATGCGTTGAAAGATTTCATCATTTCGTCGTCATGCTCATACAACACTGTGCAGGTGGGTTGGTCAGTTGTCTCTGTTGCTCCCCATCACAAGTCGAGAACCTTTCCTCGCCTTCGGTTGTTTTCATATTATAGGGGGTAAACATGTATGTGGCTAACCTAATGGTAAGTGACTACTACTCATAAACAACTGCATCATCCGAATTGCAGGTGCTTTGCCGGTCTTTTAAAAAATAGTAGGCTCTGTATATTCTATAAATTTGTTTTTAATATTGAAGTCGAGAAAATATTAATTCCATTCATCAACACTAAAGAATATTTTTTCAAAATAAAAATGGAACACGCAGTTTTTCAGTTTAATATAACGAATGATGAAAACGGCTCTCAACTAAACTACACTTTTCAGTCAATATAATTATGGATATATTGAAAGTTTTCGAAGAAATACGAATACGTATCGGAATACCTTCTTGTGTGCCAACTGGTGCAGCGTCAGGTAATTTATTTGCAACTCGTTGAAAAATAACGCGTAGTTTAATCTTCACAATTATACCTATAGAACGTGTTACGAAGACAAAGTTTTGTAATCAAGATAAGTATCAAACTATAGAAAGTTATAATTTAAATTGTTAAGTTTTGTGAAACAAAATTTTGAGCATTGTAAAAGTTGTTTATTATGTGCTGTAACTTTGTACGACATGATTCCTACTAAGAACATGAAATTAAATAGGCGACTTACTTCGGTATAAATGTGTTTCGGTGTCTTTCATTTTTCATCTTTACATTGATATGTAAAGACGAATGTTTTACTATGTATTGTGAGAGTAATGTTACATTTATCCGGCGTCAATTTTTTATGTATAATTTGATTTTACAGCATTTGACCCAAGTTGAATACACGGAAAAATAAAAAAGGAATGAATGAACATATTCATTCTATGTTATGAATAATAATGTAACGTACAGAAAGCACTGAAAAGTTAAATAAAAAGTAGCGTGGTTTTCAGCTGTCGAGAAAAGTAACTAAACAACAGCTTGTGTTTTGAATTCACGTTGTTCAGAATTAAAAAGGTTCAGAAAAAATTAAAACGAACGCACCTTAAAAGTTAACATTGTTATTGCTCGTAATCGTCCTAAAATTAACAAAAGTCAAGAAGAACTTCTTATTATTCTAAAATTATTGATTTTTGTTAGCTTTCACTGTTGCTCGATCACTGATGGATTTTTTTTCATAGAGAGTAAAAGCTGACTTCAAAGAAATAAATATAATAAAATAATTTCCACATAACAGCTTCAGGAGTTAAGTTAAAAACATAGAGCTTCTCTTTGTATTTGCGATTACAATACTACATATAGAAATCTCAAACTTTTGACGTTCTTTATAATTCGAGCAACTCAGTAGCACTACTTACTATAACAGTTAGGGTGTTCAACTAACACACTCCCGTACTATATTTTTGGTTGAGAATTAAATGCATTGTAACACCTGAAGACAAAATGGAATGCCTCTTTTCCAAATAAATTTTTAAGTATTAGTATTCATTTGACAAGCCGTGGTAATCAACCAACCTCCTGTTAGCTTGGGGGCTAAGTGCTCGTTGTCCTCAATAGTGTCTCCCAACGCATAGGTCTTAAGACGAACATGGACAAAACAAAGATCATTTAATGTCCATGTCACACCTACGTACGTAGTTGTTGGGAGCGCTAAGCTCGAAGTTGTTGACGAGTACGTTTACCTGGGACAAATAGTCCGACTAGGTAAGTCCAACTTCGACAAAGAGGTCAATCGACAAATTCAACTCGGCTGGGCAGTGTCCGGGAAATTACGACACATCTTCTCGTCAGCTATACCTTAAATCCTGAAAACTAGACTATACAACCAGTGCGTGTTGCCAGTGATGACATGTGGAACGGAGACGTGATCCTTCACTGCTGTCCGTATGAGGACGCTCAAGGCCGCTCAGCAAGCTATGGAGAGGGCTATGCTCGGGGTTTCTCTGCGTGATAAACTTAGAAATGATTATATCCGCAGTAGAACCAGAGTGACCGACATAGCCCAACGGATTAGTAAGCTGAAATAGTAATGAGCCAGCTATATAGCTCGAAGAACCGACAACCGTTGGAATAAAAAGGTTTTCGGGTGGCAGCCTTGTACTGGTGGGCGAAGTGTAGGGCGACCCCCCACTAGATGGAGTGACAACCTGGTAATACATGCAGGAAGTAGATGGATGCAGGTAGCTCAGGACCGTGCTTTGTGGCGTACCTTGGTGGAGGCCTATGTTCAGCAGTGGACTTGTGAAGGGCTGTAATGATGATGATGATGATAATGATGAATTATTGTTGGTGTTTAATATAAGACTAATGTAATTTTATATATTCAATAAAAATATTCCTTCAATTATAGGTTAGAGTTAACAGGTAATTGAAGTGAAAAATTTAACTTTTCATTAAAAAAGAAAAGTCAACTTCTAAGAAATAATAACATTAAAATAAATCCTATAGTTTCAGAAGTCAGCGCTAGGATATAGTGTATAGACTGAATTAAAGCCACGACTTCTTCATATTTTTTATTAAAATTTTAAGTCTTTACACTTATTATTGAACTAAGGAATATTAAAACTCATGGAATATAAAATCACCCTCGTACAGTAGAAATTCGAGGCTATCCTGACTTTCCCTCAGCTGTGATGACGAGTGTCCATTTTGATATTTGATATTTGCCTGGCAATTAACAAATGGTCTTTTATCATTTTTCAATATTTATTGCTTTTTACTTTTTCATTTACCTTCTTATTTCAACATCTAAAACCCACCTACATTCTTTCAATGACCTTATTCATGCAATCATAATTTTCAGTTTTAACCGCTAGTACATCTAACCATTCTCTCTTCTTTGCTTCAGCTTTCATTTGTTTCTTAATATAATCAACAAAGCTTATTATTGATCTAGTTGTCTATTCTCTGCTCTTGATGTGGTTGAACATCAAGGGGCTGCATCCAAAAAACCTCAGAAAACTAAGAAAGATAGACGAAGGGCTGCGAAAATTTCAACTGGTGTCGAATCCATGCTCAACTACTTCTCATGCGTTCACACACACATACACATACACATCTTTTATCTTTCTTTATTTATTGGCACGTAATAGTTCAATGCTGAATGTACCCATATGCACCTAAAACCATATTGTTGACTGCGAATGATTAGTTATGCATATGTGCACATGAGAGCGCGTTCTTACAAATAACTTGAGCATATTATTGGTATGTTTTTTTGCGTCACTTGAAATGTACGCAGCGGTTGGTCTCTATTACTTTGTTGGTTTGAGCTAACACGGAAAAAATGTTCGTTACAAGAAGATTTATTTTCAAACGTATTCTGTGGAGGTTCTCACCATTCTCATTTATACTAGATGGCAGGCCTCTTTTCTACTTCTTAACTCCGACTGAATATGAACAACTCTTTTATTTATTTTTGTCACCAAATAACACTCTGTTGCGGACTAAAGAGTACAGATAACCAGTACAATAACAGACTGTAAGACTTCTGCAGCTTTCTTTTTTTCAGTAGGCTGTAGATTAATAGCTTGCAGTAGACACTTCTCATCAGGTAGACTTCAAGTTCATTTGTCTCTTAATTTTTTTAATATTTTAAACCATTTGTTCTATTACTCTTAAATAGCCAGACCTCTTCACCTCAACCCTACCAAAAACCTCCTTAGATAAGTATATTTTCATTCTTTTAACACACTTTGCATACTCAAGAATATTTCGATTAAATGGAATATTTAAATTTTTCATTTAGCACAATTTAAAACATTACCAAAGGGTACCTGCCAATTTTTAATTTATTTGGAGAAAAGTTTCATTACTTAAAGACGCTGCAGTCAGATATTAATCAATTCAAATTGGTAGCTCAGAAACTGCTACGATTTCCGAATCTACATAGATCTCACGGATTTAAGTGTGTGGTCCAAGTTAAAAAGTTATAATGATATTTACGTCGTACGTTAGTCATACGTTATGAGTTTATTAATGGGTTGATGCATGAACACACAATTATTTTATGAACACGCGTAAATGTGTAAATTATTCCTAACGTTTCTACTGTAAAAACAGTATAATATGCAAGTAAATATGAGTAGCTCATTAAGTCTCTTCACCTACGTTAGGAATCACGGTAGCATTATATATTCTGTGAAAACGTGCCGTCTTTCTGCGGTCAAACTGACTTATTGCTACTATTGCTAGCATTGTGATTCGCTACGGCGTAGCCCTACCGTCCCATTTAATAACGTCAAAATTTCTCATACAATAGATTGGCTTAGTTTATTGAAGAAAAATTTGAAATAAACGGCTCAGTGGCGCAATAGTTTAGCAAGAGTTGTGGCCGCGGGTTCGAATCCCACACGGAACAAGCATTTGTAGTTTATATGGTAGTTCGGTGTGGAAGTAAAAAAATTTTCGGTGTGGAAGTAATGCTCCTAGGAAGAACACTATAAGTCATGGCCATGAAATTATTGTGTTGTCATCGGTTTTTGATACGTCAACGACATCTCAGATTATCCAGACGTCTGGAAGCGGCTGAAAACTGAATTTCAAAAATCTATAATATTCATACCGTTGCAGCCTATTTAAGTCCACTGCTGTATACAGGCCTCCTCCATATATTGCCTGATGGGGGGGGATATTTGCCATAGTTGCCACGCTTGGCAAGCGGGTTTGTAACTGCAGTTTTTTTTAATTTTAGTCGTTATTAGGAAGACGCTGCTGCCCATCTCCTTATTTGTTAACCTCTGTCGCCACTACTCGGTAATATATATATATATATATATATATTGGTCTAGCTAATAAAAATTAATGGATATATTACATGAAATTACTACGTAATTAAACGAACGCAATGCAGCACATTTGCAGTCTTATTTCTTTTTAAAGTTGGTTAGAGTCGCAATTTTAAATCATTGATGCGTTGTCACCCCAGTGAAGTAACAAGGAATGTGTTTCAGTTTGGCTTTAACACGTTCAAAACACGTTACCTATGTGACATTTAATATGCTAACGTAGTTCGTATTTGATTATTATATCGATAAAGCTGTTAAGATATGTTAATGACAGTAATTTGATCCCGTATCGACTATTTTAGTATTGACGTAAAATATTATTATACTGAATACATAATAACTGGCCAAAAACAAGGCTACAAATAAAAAACATTTTTTCTGGATTCTAATTTTAAATGTGTTTATTATTACTAGAGAGTTTTCGGTTGTTGCTCCTGTTTATCGTGTAAAATAAACCTAGGAATGTCTGTCTCGAATTATAAAACACGATTTAAATCAAGATGTTTACCGTCGATGCACAGTTTTTTTTATTATCTGTCAGTGTTTGACTGTAATCTCACCAAATGAAAAGTAAGGGAAGAATTGCGACATGTAATTTCTGCACTCTCATTCACTTAATAAATCCATGCATCTTAAGATAATGGATCATTGGAAACTTGATGTTCCGATACAGATGTTGAAGACAGAAAAATGTAATCTTTAAAAATGAAAAGTTTTACAATAAAAGAACACGGTAAATTCGCACTTACAGCTTTTAGCTCTAAGACTCGCAAATTGTTGGAAAAGTTCAATGTGATCATCACCCTGCATCATCATTGTTTCATCAACTCACATCCACTATCTCATATTATCCAGTGGGTGTCGTAGGAGATGATGCAGGAAAAATGGACCAGGCGAGAGGCTGTTATAACAATAATAAAAAAATTACTATAGCCAACCTGACTGCGTGGGAAGCGTGTATTGTAAATATTCTCTGAGGCAGTATAAGGGTGAGGATGTTTTTTAATGGGCTGTAACAAATGATAAATCATTAATAGGGGTCTGGTGGTACGAAGCCCGATTTTGAGTTAAAAAAAATAAAGATTCTGGCCAAAAAATATAACAAGGGACTGTCTTGAAACGTGTAGTGTAATATCGTTTAAGTGTGCCTCTGAGTTATGTACAATTCAGAAATGTACGTAGACCTTCCGGCAAGACTGTGCTCCTGTTCACAAATCATGAACAAGATAAACCTCGAAAAAATTGTTTCGTACTCCATAAGACACACATGTCCTCATTTACATTTACAAATTTTGGTCAGTCCTAAGGGACGTAGACTGATCAAAACACCACACTTCTATAAAAAAAAAATAACATGGATGTTGCATTTGCGATGGTCATCATCGTAATTTTCATTTTTTTAGTTCAGACAGACAGAACAAAGGCCCACACCTACATATACATAAAAACAATTTTACAGATTAGCACTGTTGTAATTTTGTTTTAGTTGATCCGGGTCTAACGCGGGATTAAAGCAATCTCTCTACTACGGTGTGAATGTGTTTGATGTGTGAAAATGATTTAATTACGCGTGTTATGTTGGTACATAATAACTATGACAATTTCTTTAAACGAAATGATAGGGGTTTATTCGGATTAGAAACCATGTAAAAATATTTGGACTGACTGACTTTTCTTTTTTTTTATAGAATGAAGGTGACAAAGAGCAGTCCAATAGTCTACCTTATGTTAAGTAGATGCTGTGGCCTATAGAAATCTACATTTACCCTCAAGTAGTAATAAGAATGCACATGCGTTGTCACCCTGATGATTAACATGAAATGCATCGTTTCCACTAAAAAAAGTCTCTGGTTTTTTACACCCAACATACGGAACATAGCAGCGTAAAGCTGCTATTTAACGTTAGTATTCTGCGTGGTCATATCTTAGTCGCCCCGATCCGTTCGTGCTACAACTTTTCTTTTATCGTTTCGTCAAGTTGGTGTCGTATGAGTATACTGTATGAAGTGATTCATAGCAACCGAAATATGCGATATCGCCAGCCATAAAAAACTCAAAGTAAAGTAAAGTTACAGCCTATATACACATCCCACTGCTGGACACAGGCCTCACCTCATTTCTGAGAGGGATTTAGGGCATGAGAGTGTCCAGCGCACTGCTCCGATGGGTTTTGGCGGAATTCACACGTCTTTGAATTTTTTTTCTCATATATGCTATTAGGAGACCCACGGGAAGATATCGTGTAATGGATATTCTCAACCGCCTATACACGGCATGTGTATGCCGTGCAGTGGCGGTTGATGTCCAGATGGGTGGGTGTCGTAAGAGACGACAGAGGGAGACAGGCAGGAGATGGGCAGCAGCATCTTCCTACTAACAACAATAATATAATAAAAACTTTGCGGTTGCCAACTCGCTCGCCAAGCGTGGCAACTATGGCAAATATCATCATGAGCCACGACGCAAATAAAAGGCCCCAAGTCCCCGGCAGCCCCGCTATTCTTGGCTACGTTGGCGACCATGGTAACGGCGGGGCAGGGGTTGCTAAGAATCTGCGGTGGAGGTTCGGTTGCCACCTACGACGACTCGACCTGGCAACATATAACGCACGCACCCTGAGAACTGACGAGAAGATACTAGAGTTGAAAGAAGAGGTAGACAAGTTGCGCTGGCATATTATTGGATTATCCGAGGTCCGAAGAGAGGGGAGAAAACGGTAATCCTCGAGTCCGGCAACTTATTCTATCACCAGGAGGGCGACCATCTGTCCCAAGGAGGTGTCAGATTTATCGTCCACAAGTCTTTCGTCGAGAACGTTGTAAAAATTGGGAGTGTGTCGACGAGGGTCTCGTACCTGATACTCAGAATCACCAAACGGTATTCGCTAAAGGTCATACAGGTTTACGCACCAACTTCGGCACATCCCGATAAGGAGGTGGAGGAAATGTATGAGGATATTGCTAGAGCCATGCATTCCTCCAAAACTCACTACACAGTGTTGGCGGAGACTTCAACGCAAAACTAGGCACAAGAGAAAGTGGTGAGCTAAAGCTAGGGGAAATTTGGAGTGGGGCAACGGAACTGTAGGGGCGAGCAGCTTACCGACTTTATGGAGAAAGAGGAACTCCTTTTGATGAACTCTTTCTTCCTGAAGTTGCCTTACAGGAAGTGAACCCGGTCGAGAAAAAATGAGATTGACTTCATTATGACGACCAGACGCCAACTTTTCAGTGATGTCTCAGTGATCACGAGGGTGAAAACTGGCAGCAATCACCGGATGGTTAGAGGCGCACAGAACTTAAACGTTAAGTTGGAGAGGTCTCGTCTAGTTAAGTCAACGTTCCGTCCTCTCGTGCGCTAATCCAGGGTCCTGAAAACTTTCAGCTCGAATTACAAAACCGTTTTCAGTGCCTAGAAGACTGCTATACAGTGGACGATATGAATGACAAGCTCGTGAAAACTGTCCATGCGGTAAGAGCTAAGTTCTGCAAGACCCGCCGCAGAAGAACACAAAAACTCTCCGATCACACTCTTAATCTCATAGATGTTAGACGGGCGATGAAGCTGCAGTCGTCAGTAGATTTGACAGCATACAGGCAACTGAACAGATAGATTTCCAAATGCATGCGGGAATTTACGCAACTTCAATACAGCTAGTATTGAAGAAGCGACTGAGCGGAACCAGGACACCAAAGTCTTTGCCAGAGATCTGTCTTCCAGTAAAAGCCAACTTTCAAAGCTAAAGACTGAGTGTGGTAGCATCGTTTCCGGGACACCTGAGATTCAGAGTGAGATTGAAAAGTTCTATGGGCAGCTGACACATTATCATTGGAACCATACGCAAGTGTGAGTAACGATCCAAGAGCAAGTCTTATCCGACACTATTGCGATGTTATCCCGGACGTCAGTCTGAGCGAGATTTGAATGGCTCTCCAGCACCTTAAAAACGGCAAGTCCCCGAGCGAGGATGGAATTAAAGCGGAGCTACTGAAAGCGGATTGAAAACGGGTACTTGAAGTCCTTCAGAAGCTCTTTGATTCCGTCCTTTATGGAGGCACTACTCCCGAGGCGTGGATCAGAAGTACGGTGTTCTTGTTCTTCAAGAAAGGTGACAAAGCCCCTTTGAAGAACTATAGACCGATATCCAATCTGAGCCGCGTCTACGTGCTGTTTTCGAGAGTCATAACGAATCGTCTCGCACGCAGACTGGACGACTTCCAGCCTCCCGAACAAGCCGGTTTCGGAAAAGGTTTAGCACCATAGACATGTGGTCTACATTCCCTTCGGCAAATTGTACAAAAGTCCGAAGAGTACAATCTGCCACTTTTCCTGGCGTATGTGGACTATGAGAAAGCCTTTGATTCCGTCGAAATTTTGGCGGTGCTACAGTCTCTTCAGTGGTGTCAAGTTGACTGTCGGTATATCGAAGAGCTGAAGTGTTTGTGCAGTAGGGCTACGATGGCTATCTGAGTACAGACCCAGAGTAATAAACCTATCCAACTGCAGAAAGGTGTAAAACAGGGTGACGTTATTTCCTCCAAAACTCTTCACCGCTGCATTGGAAGACGTTTTCAAGCTACTGGACTGGAAAGGATACGGTATTAATATCAATGTTGAGTAAATCACTCATCTTCCGACGATATAGTCCTTATGGCAGAGTCGTGGGACTGCCCACCGGATAGATCTTAAGATGAACATGGATAAAACAAAGAACATGTTTAATGGCCATGTCACACCTATGCCGGTAGTTGTTGGGAGCACTAAGCTCGAAGTTGTTGACGAGTACGTTTACCTGGGACAAATAGTCTGACTAGGTAAGGCCAACTTCGACCGAGAGGTCATTTGATTGATTCGACTCCGCTTGGCAGCGTTCGAGAAATTATGACACATCTTCTCGTCAGGTATACCGCAAAACATGAAAACTAAGTTGTACAACCAGTGTGTGTTACCAGTGATGACCTACGGAACCGAAACGTGGTCCTTCACTACTGGCCGTATGAGGACGCTCAAAGTCACACAGAGAACATATGGGGAGGACTATGCTCGGGGTTTCTCTGCATGACAAACTTAGAAATGAGGATATCCGCAGTAGAACCAGAGTGACCGACATAGCCCAACGGATAAGTGAGCTGAAGTGGCAATGGGCCGGCCATATAGCTCGAAGAACCGACAACCGTTGGAGAAAAAAGGTTCCCGAGTGGCAGCCTCGTATCGGTAGGCAAAGTGTAGGGCGACCCCCCTTTAGATGGAGTGACGACCTGGTGGGACGTGCAGGAGGTCGATGAATGCAGGTGGCTAAGGACAGTGTTTTGTGGCATACCTTGGGGGGAGGCCTATGTTCAGCAGTGGACTTGTGAAGGGCTGTAATGATGATGATGATTTATGCTAATTCCCTCATAATGTGTTCCTGCAACGTCGAACACGTGGTAAATCAGCACTTAGCAATTAACAATTTCATAGGTGCGAGTGGGGATCGAACCCGTGTTGCTCACGTTTTTCACATAATTTACAGCAAGCGCTAAACCCCTGAGCTGCCACGTAGTAAGTTCAGTGGGAATTCGTATTTGTTAAGTAAATAGCTAGTAGGGACATAGTTGCCGACCTAGTCAGTACAAGGGACTATGTATTCTTACATGCGGGAATTGGATAACTACACAGATGTAGGTCAAGACCGCCCTCACTCTGAAACGAAGTTCAGCTATCAGGATTCATATTACATCAGGATTGTAAATGAAAATAATTTGAGAAGCATTATGATTAAAATCAAAGTCCTAAATATACAGTGGAATTATTAAAAGTATAAATAATTTTCGAATATGGTTTCACGGAAAATGTTTGACCTTTTTTAGCCGACTTCGATAAATAAAGAGGTTCTCTATTTACTATGTTCTTTTTTGTATGTATGTTACACGAAATCTTCATCACCTTTGTTTTTTTGAACCCATTTCAAAGAAGGTTTTTAGTATGTTTCACTATATCTGAGCTTTGACTACAAAATCTGTTATATGGGTTTTGTTTCGTTTTGGTCTATTTTTAAATCTTTGATGTCGTTTTACTAAAAGTCCAATTTCATTACTTATTTTACTTAATTTCTTTTTTCAATTAAGTTGAACCCCGCCTTTTTATCGATTTTTTTTTTTCAAATTTTCTTATAGCATGTTTTGACCTTCTATAATGCAATTTACGTCGAAAAATATTTACAGTTTTTATAAAAGGGTACATTATTATCATCAACAGATAATGTAAGTCAGAATGTAATATTTCTAATAAACGATAATTCAGCGAATTATTTTACAAAACATTTTAGGAATATATATAAAATAAAATACACTATAGATTTATATCAACCATATTTGTTTAGAGCCGTGGTAGCTCAGATGGTTAGCGCTCGCTGTAAATTTCACAATACCCGAGCAAACCGGGTTCGATCCCCGCCGGCACCAAAGAAATTGTTAATTGCAATTTTAAGTGCTGATTTACCACGTGCTCGTCGGTGAAGGAAACATCGTGAGGAAACCTGCATGTCTGAGAAATAAGAAAAAATAATATTTCGAACACATGTGAAGTTCGCCAACACGCATTGGGGCAGCGCGGCGGACTATTCCTTGCCCTAAAACCCTCTCAGAAATGAGAGGAGGCCTGCGCCCAGCAGTGGGACGTATATAGGCTGTAACTTTACTTTACTTTTATATTTGTTTAATTGAAGTTCGGTTTTATAGATTCGATATTGTAATTGGTGACAGCCGTATAGTGGTGGTGGAAGATTATACGCCTTTTTATTAAATATGGGTGATCCGCGGGCACACACCTCACCTGATGGTAATGGATGCTGTAGCTCATTGACATCTAAATCCATTCCCGACTAAGAATTAAACGCATTGTCATTTCTGTGAACTAAGACGTAAAAAAGAAAATAGAGATTTACGAAATGCCAACATTGTTACCTATTATTCCTCTTTTCTTTATTTTAATTTGTTGTCAAAATCTTAAAAAGGAAATCCATTAAGCAGATTTACTTGAGGTTTCGGAATCGTAACAATATCTCCATCTCTAATAATAAGTAACGATGTCAATTAAAGCAAATGAGTGAGTCGTTTTCGTTGTGCTCTCTTCTCCTAAATTTCCATGAATTTATTGTATTGTATTTAACTTAAACCAATACCTAAGCCACCAAATATCGGTTGGTAGGATATTCTCTTACCAGCATAGAGGACGGTATGCCAACTCGTTTGTCACATGTAATATAATTTCTTGAGCCACGTAAATTATCAGGCTTGTTATCAGTAAAAGGGTATGCGGTTTTCTACATTCACCCCACGAAACAGCCGACCCATTTGTGCTGTAGCCATAATATAAAATACATAACAAAACATTTTTTTTTTCATATTACACCATAGTTATCGTATGGACCATAGAGGGCACTAAAGGAAAAGGACAGCAGCATCCTTATAATACCACTCAAAACATTTAAAAAAGCTGCTGCAAGCGTGGCAACATTAGCAAATATCCACCCTGTGAGGCAATCTATGGGGAGGCCTATTTGTAGCAGTCGACGTTTGTTCGGAAAAAATCAACCAATGATAAATGATGGGTTATAAAATGTTTAAGCGACAGTGGTCTGAGGTACGTATTACGAAACTCAAGGGTCATGGGATCGTATCCGCTATTCGACTATTGTCATGAACCGCTTCTAACATAACCATTTTAAATTTAACTACGGTGTTTACTCGAAATGTTAATAGTATTAAAAGCACAAGTGTGTAAAGAAGGCGACATGATTAAAATGGTAGAAAATTAAAAAATTACATTTCATATTTCGTGTACTCTGCTAGGATAAACCTGCTTCAGAATGCACCATTGTCAAGAGCTATACGCTATATTAATGTCATCTCACAGGATAGAGACGTGTTTACATACCGGTGGGGACGATTTTTTTTAGAACAGACAATTGCGAGTGACAAGTGCAACTGTCAAATTCTTCAGTCCTTAGGAGTGACAACGTATCTGCATTTTGATTCTTAATCGAGATACAGATGTCTGTAGCCACAGCATCCACTTACCATCAGGTGGACTGTGTACTCGTTTGTCATCTTTATTTAAAAAAAATACTCAAAAAGTTGAAAATTCAGAAAACACAATCTGTATATTTTAAGGTACCTTACAACAAAGTTGAATCCGGTATATAATTATGTTCATGTCAAACATCTCAATGCGCTCCACTCAACTTTCGGAGCGAGTTCTCGCAATCTGTTTGAAGTTTTAAAGTGACGAATCACAAACTGTGAAACTCAATTTATACAACGGACGGTGGGCTTTATATTCCTTTGGAATTAATTTCCTAACCTTGGATCTAATTTTAAGAATAACACAAGTTATCTGTTCGAATTTACACAAAATTGATATTGTTGTAAACAAGATGACTTTTAAGATATTTTTAATAGTAGTAAGGATGATAAACGAGTATATAGTCCACTTGATGGAACTGGATACTACATTCCATGGATAACTTAATCTATAATCGATTAAATATTAAATTTATATTCATTGTCACCCCAATGGACGTCGGTATCTGTATTTTTAAGTACATAATAATATATTTATTTATTAATAAAAGTTCATATACACGGAATGGTTAATACAGGCGGAATTAATGCATTCCGGTTTTCTAGACTATTATTCCAAAACACAGCAGCATTATGCTGCTATTTTATGCTGGTTTTTTGTGGGATCGCGGTCGTATATAGTTCGATGTGAACCATTTATGATACAGCCGTAAAACATCTGTAGCATGGATTTACCACATACAAAATCGTCAATTCACCTGCCAAACGTGATGTTAATAATCACGTTTGGCAGGTAAATTGACAATTTTCTAAACTAGCAACAGTAGCATAATGATGTTAGAAATGGTCACGAAACAAAAGTCATGGTTTCGTATTCACCATTAGACTAGTCGTTTCCATCAGTAGTTTCACAAGCGTTTAAAACTAGAGTGGTTAAAGGGAGTATTAGTATTGTAAATAGCACTGCTCGTATTTTTTTAAATCCTCTCTACTAAGTGGCTTAAGCCCATATGGTTTTAAATTAACCACATTATTAAATAAACCGTTGATCTCCTGTGTACATGTCATGACGGTTAATCAATCAACTTGTAGATTTCAACAAGGGCTTCTTTGATGAAATAGCTCAAGGAAAAGTTGTATGGTAATGATAGTTGTGCGCACTGACCTAATAAAATTCTCTTAATTTTGTGTTGAACACACATTCTAATCGAATGGAAGACAGATGCTAGCGAACGATTTCATTCCTTTGCTGTACGTATAAAGAAGGATGAATCAAACCATTTAGTTCAAATGCATGGAATGGCGAAAACAAAGGCTTGGAGACCCGCTGAGTGTCTGGTTAAATGTATACAATAGAATTCCGAGGAGTTGGCTACTCCTGTTATAAGCGCATGCATATTTGCATAGGTTTTCGAGTTTTTCAGATCACTGGCCTGCAGAGAGTAACGGCGAGCGCATGATTTTTTTATTATTTAAAACTATGACTAATGTTTAGAATTGTGTTGAAAATAAATAAATTCAGTTTACTTGTTGAAGTTTCCTGAAGGTCCCTAAGTTGTATCAATCAATCATTACTGATAAAATTTAACTAACTTTACGTTCGCCTTGTGTATGTTCATTTTAAGACCTCTCCGTTAGAAGACGTTGTTGACGTCAGTAAACTGGAGTGGTAATGGGTCGGCCATATAGCAGAACATCTGACAAACGCTGGTGAAGAAAGGTTTTTTAGAGGCAGCCGCAAGACTATCGTAGTATCGGTAAACGAAATATAGGGCAGCGCCCAATTACGAGTATTCAATTTACGACCTGTTAAAAGATGCAAGAAGTCAGTGGATGCAGGTGGCTCAAGACCGTGCTTTGTTTCATTCTTTGAAGGAGTATGATCAGCAGTGGATCATACTCCTTCAATATAATAATCATGTTTATAATGATGAATACTTAATACACACGCAGTTATTTTGATATTATCGGAAGAAGCAAGAAGCAATGGGATTTTTAATATAGTTATGTGTAACAATATATTTTATCTACAATATAATAATATTTTTAGTATAGTTAAACCGTGTAGACACAGACATAGACATATACATGGATTTTTTTAGCATCAATACACTCACAAAATATACATATAGAATTAAATAATGACAAAAACACACAGGTTACAAGATGAAGAAGAGAGAGAGGTTTCGTCTCAGCATATTATGCTCCCACAGGTACTGCAGCAGCGCTGATTTTGAGCGGGGCCCTGATAAATATACATTCTGTATTGCGCCCGCGTATTCTAAGAATATACACTACCCCATATCATCCCGTGGGTATCGCAAGAGGCGACAGAGGGGAACAAATCTGGAGATGTGCAGCAGTGTCTTCCTAATAACGATTAAAAATAAAAAAACAAACTGTGGTTACCAACCCGAAGTGTGGAAACTATGGTAAATATTCTCCGTGTCATGAAATCTATGGGAAAGGCCTAGTTTCAGCAGTGGACTTTAATAGGCTGTAACGGTAACTTAAAGTATGTTATGTTATCGCATAACCTAATATACCGTTCATGAAGTTTCTAAAACAAGTGTATGTAAAAATGCCATGTATAAACATTCAACGCAGGATCACAGCT
Source organism: Parnassius apollo (assembly GCA_907164705.1). NCBI lineage: Eukaryota > Metazoa > Arthropoda > Insecta > Lepidoptera > Papilionidae > Parnassius > Parnassius apollo. The sequence goes on from CAJQZP010000998.1 coordinate 120,764, forward strand.
AAAGGTTTTAGCACTGTATAACGACGGGTAGAGCTCTAGTATTATTTTAGTATCTTCAATGTTGTAAATATTGTATACTACATTTTTTTTCAATAAACTAAACGTGTTAATTCATAGAATTATAAAAGAAGATTTATTAAGTTTTTGTACACCGAATTCGAACTTGTGCGTTGTCGTGTAGTAGTGGTTTAAAAGAATCCACTACACCATATCATCCTCTGGGTGTCATAAAAGGCGATATAAGGAAATGAAACTGTAGATGAGTAGCAGCATCTTCCTTATACCAATTGAAAATAAGAAAAAAACCGCTTCCAAGCGTGGCAACAATAGCAAAATACAAACCAGAAGGAAAAAGAAGAAAGAGAAAATGATTGAATAAACACAATTCTATTATTTAAAGTGTTTCATACAGATAATATTTCACATAGATAATAATCAATAAGTACTTTCAATCTGCTAGTCATTTGTATTCAGAGACATTTCTAAAGACTGTATTCAATAAAATATAACTTTGTTTATCCCCTTTTAAGAAGTTTTCTTTAAAACTTTTTGTATTTGCGTCTCTTTTTATCCGTAATGCGCCTTGATATGGTCGATTTTTTCTTTATTATATTCTGTTTGCAGTTGATCTGAAAGCAGTCAAGACGAAAAAATACAGTATGTTGCTTTGACTTTACAGGTATTGAAAAAATGAAACAGATGAAAAATGATGATAAAATTCTACGGCGTTGTTTCCATAAAGCTTTATTTGAGCTAGTGAAATAAAATTAAAAAAATATAATTTATATAACTCAAGCTCATACATTCATCGCTAAACCATAATGTACACAATATGTTATAAAATTATGTGAGGCCAGTATTATGGACCCCGTTGGGCATGCAACTTAGGGGCTAGGAGAGAGGAAGCGTATTTAAATAATTATAAGAATGTTATTGAAATATAATTCAATTTAAATGAGTGATTATTTTTTTTTACCTATAATTTACCTATTTTTTATAAAATATTCATTATTATTAAATTTATTAGTTAGGAACTCTTTTAATTTTTTTGGAAATATGATGTCACTATGTTTAATTTTTAATATGTCAGGTAGTTTATTATATAATTTTATGGAAGAACTATATCTACTAGAAGTGTTTAGTTTTAATCGGAAGGTTGGCAATACGAATTTATTTTTATGTCGTAGCGTGTATTTTCATGGTATATCTTCACGTTTGGTATATAATTGCTTAGTTTTCGAACAAGTTTACACATTTCCAATATATATATATATATATATATATATATATATATATATATATATATATATATATATATATATATATATATATATATATAAGCTGTGTAAGGTTAATATTTTATATTTAAGAAAAAAAACGGTCTGCAGCTATTATTGTGGCCTAGGTTTGCTATAATATTAAATAGCATGAAGTGTCTACCTTTATTATGTTGTTTTAATGGTGGTAACCGTTCACCGGCAAACCACTTAACAACCCTACATCCCTAGCTTTGATACCATTATAATACTACAGTTTGTCTAAACGCACAGACCTATATGATGCTACGTATCTTAAACGTATTCAATTTTTTATTTACAATAAGAAAAAAAAATTGATCTTAGTGCAATTGAATTTGTAATTAGTTTGCATACTATTTACAGATAATTATGAATTAAAATTTAAACCATTTCTTTTTTTTAATGATGATTGTAATCATCGAAAAATATATGTACATGAGGTGAAAGGGTGTGAAAGAAGCGAGAGAAGCGTGTGGAAGTGTGCAGGTGCCTCGGGGTAACAGGCGTGAGAGTTTTGTATGTTATGTATATATGTAGTGCCTTTGTACAAACTCTGTAAGTGACCGAGTGTTTAATAGGGCGTTATACATAATGTCCAGACCGTTTGATAAATGCCCAATACGAGTAGGCAATATGATAAAAACTATTAAAGCAATTAAATTGACCGGACTTTGATTTAAAATAAAGTACGTTATTTACTAAGCATTATAATAAAAAAATATAAGTTATTTTGTAATCAGACAGTATGATAAATAATAACGAAATTTAAATCAGTTTAATTACGTCATCCGATTTGACTTATCATCTGCCCGAGCATTATAAATAGTGCCCTGATCGTCCTTGATATAGGTCCAAAACACGTATACAAATTGTTCAATGAATAAATATGGTACATTTGCACTATTAAAGTAAGACGTGGGTCCTACTAGATATTAATATAGTAAAGTAAAGTTTATTTAACATTAGCTAAAACACAAAAAATTGCCATCTCTTTGTTGTCATCTTTAAGTAAAAGCTTTTCTTTTGTAACCTCGTTTCCATGATAAGTTTAAGTGAGTGCTCGTAGTGAAACGCGGCATCGGTGGCTAATGTGATAAGGGTATGTAGGGTCAGGCCAACAAAGTAAGATAGACAGCCACGTGTAGATTTCAAGTGGTGCCTAAACCATGCAAAAACAAGTTATTGTAAGAACACGTACATTATTATTATTACACCCATTTACAAGCCCACAGCTGAACAAGGGTCTGGACATAAGAACACATATGTATCTGAAATAATTTGAAAACATGATCATGGTTTTAAATTTTATTAAATAAAGCTGCGGTAGCTCTGATGGTTAGCGCTCGCAGTAAATTTCACAGTACGCAAGCAAATAGGGTTCGATCTTTTCCAGCACCAATGAAATTGCTAATTGCAATTTTATGTGCTGATTTATCACATGCTCGGCTGTGAAGGAAATTATCGTGAAGAAACCTGCATGTCTGAGGAATAAGAAAAAAATATTTCGAAAACATGTGCAGTTCGCCAACATATTCGGCGGATCATTCCTTGTCCTAAAACTCTCTCGCAAATGAGCCTGTGCTAAGGAGTGGTTAAGTAATTGATAAATCAAGAATATACATTAAACATTGTATTATTCTTGATTTATCAATTACTTTATGAATAAAAATAATAGAGATCACTTCTATATTACTCAGTTCTTTATTTAACTTACATTTTAGGTTAACAAAAACTACACACACTACTCAATAATAGCTTCCTATTCCATACCATAGGTAAGGGTGCTCTATGCTATATTCATAGATTAACCTTATATACTAGTGATGTATATATTGACATATACTAAGTGGTAAATGGCTACTTCTAGACACTCATAGAGACTATACAAGATGGAATGCCTCAGTATCTGCACACTAGCTCTCTGCACCCTTCAGCCTGAAACAGAGCATTGCAGGCGCAGGCGCATATTTGAGGGTGAAATATGAAAGAGAATTTAGAAAGGATTTTCTATCACCCAGTAAGGTAGGTAGTAAGGCTAATAAGAAAATAATTAAACGTGGTCCAGAGCATCCACATACCATCAGGTGGACTGTGTTGTCACAATTATTTACAAAAAAACAATGATGTATGCAAGAGTACGTGTCAAAAAGTTGAGCATGTACGCAGCCCTCCAGCCATATTCCTTTATTGGTCTGAGCTGAGCAAGTAGGTGAATGATTTACAATCTTTATTGTGGTAGGATTGACTTTACCGCCAAGTGTGAAGATGACAAATGATACGAATTAAGATTTATCGACTTCTTTGTTTTGTTTTCTCGTCCTCTACACGTGTTCCTAAATTATTCATCTGATTATGATGAATCTTTGTGAGTATTACCTGCGCGATTGTAAAAGTTTCTAGCAAAAATAAACAATATATGTTTCTTGCTTTTTGTTCATATTCTATGCATTCTTATATTATTCATATGAATGCGATAAAACTTTGTTGAATTAAAGTCTACTTATGCTTGCGAGAATATTCCTAATACACTAGAAAATCGAAGCCACTCTAGTAGCATCATGAACGTATACGTATCGTACTCGCAGGGCATTGTAAGTTTTTTGAGAATATATAGCCTATGAATGGCTATGAAGCCTAGATGGCTAGTATACAACATTCGGTTTGGAGGATATTATACTGAACGAGTACCGAGTAGCTTCTCCTTTTAATGTTCTTTTTTCCTTTTTTCTTTTAAATAATACCGTGACCCCACACGAGGATTTTCTCCTCTATCGTGGAGGCAGTTTACAAACGTAAATTGTACAAAGGCAAACGTGTAGACCCGGTACAATAACATATCCATATCCTGCATCCATATCTTGAACTTAAATACATATCTATAACTTGTATAAGTCGTGGAGTATATTTGTTTTTTTTTAACTACATAAAACCTTACCTTTATTAATAAACGTAGTAAGTTCTGTATCGTAGAGCCTTTTTTATATACTTATACTCGTACAATTACACACAGAGAAACATCCAGACCTGAAACGTCAAACAAACTAAATTGAATAATAATTTTACCTTGTTTGTTGAAAGCCACTTTTAAGACGGTTTTCAGGTGTATATGCGTCCTAAGCAAATCTTTTAACCCACATAGGATTACGAAAGGGAAAATACACATTACGAACATCTACTTCAAAAATTTATTCCTTATATTTTTTTAGTTAAATTCCCAAATGTGAACAGCTTCTTATTCTAAAATCTTATTTATCAGCTTTCATTAAATATAATGTAGGATAAAGTTACTTTCATAATATCACAATACATGGTTGAGCTGAGCTGTAGCCTTAGATCTTAATATAATATATGATCTAAGGCCACTATTAGACTACCATAGATATATAGTTCATAGAAATATGAGAAACTAAGACAATACAAATGAGTCAAATTTACAAACTAGACCGTCGTATTTTTCGTTATATTTCTATGAATTATATAAATATTTATGAACGTATACATTAAAACCGTGTAATGACGGTATAAGTAATATCCACTACCCATATCTCGTGGGTATCATACTCGTAAGAAGCAACGGAGGGAAGCACCCAAAAGATGGACAGCAACACGTTTTGAAATCAGCTGAATAAAAATTATAAACTGGTGACTATGGCAAATATCCCCCCCCATAAGGCATTATGTGGGGGAGCTACGTCTAGCAGTAGACTTTAATACACTGTATGTGTGACGTGCAAATATCTTTGAAAATTCACTAGTGAGATGATTTTCTTATGGAACCCGTCATCAGATCTTGTCAAAATGGGACCACTTTCTTAGAAAAAAGAGAATCATTTTTATTTTTTTTATTTTTTTTAAATATTAGTAATTATCCTATTTATTAACATTATTGATATTCCCTTTAACCAAAGTCCTGGTAAGCTGAAAATGCTTGTGTTAGGAGTGGTTCACGACAGTATTCGAATGGTGGATTCGAACCCAACACCTTTTGAGTTCGCGGTCCGCGCCCTACCATTAGGCTACTGTCGCTTAAATAATTTTTTTTTCAATCATTGAATTCAATTTTGTACGTGGTAGATCCATGCTGCAGTTATATTAGTAGTATAGTTGTAGCACGATTGGGTTGGCTCAACCGGGGAAGGACCACGCTCTCACAGAATACCAGCGTGAAATGGTAGCTTGATGCTGCTGTGTTTCATATGGTGAGTGTAGAGAACCGGAGACCCTTTTGAAAGGATTCCGTCTTATATAATAACGCATTCCGTCTTAGTCTTCATGGGTGACGACGCATCTGCATTTTTATTCGTAATCGAAAATAAATTTAGATGTCTATGGGCCACTGCAATCACTTACCATCAGGTGGACTGTGTGCTCGTTTGTTACCCTATCTTATAAAAAAATCGCACAACGTGGTAGAGCTATTGCTGAATTTACATAAAAAATATTACGCTGAATTCAGAAGGTCTCTTTTTAAAGTCGGTTGAATAACAGCTTTGTTATTCGCTGCTTCTTTATCAACGCCTACAACATATCTTTTTTTATTAAGAGATCTATTAAGTGTTATTAAACAACACTGACTGCCTCGTTAGTCTAGTGGTTCTAGTAGTGTGACTGCTGATCATGGGGTTCTGGGTGTGGTGTCAATCCTGAGTCGGGTCAACTAAATCAATTATTGAGTTTTTCCGTCAAGAAATTCTCAGTAGCTGCCCGGAGTCAGGAAGTTGGTGGTGTCTCACCCCCGTGCCTTGGAAAGCACGTAAAGCCGTTGGTCCTGCGCCTGATCTCTCTCCGGTCGTGTCGGTTTACCGTCCTATCGGATTATGAGAGTGAGGGAATAGAGAGTGCATTTGAACTTGATCATACACTTGGACACTATAATCCTCTCCTGCGCCGATGGCTAGCCTCCGTTGAGGCAGGCCGCCGTGGCCGAAATTCGGTCTGGAGGACATTATATTATTATTAAACAACAGACATTAAGACTTAATGTGATATGGTTATAGTATGAAATAAGTAAAAAGTTTTTATCACGCCAAGATTTGATGAGAAGCTGAAAAAGTTCTAAATCCGTCGTAAAGCATTTTATTATTCAAGAAAGGCTAGTATTTACCTAGCACATTTGCACGTACGCGCCGTACGCAATTCTTTTGTATTGCCAACAACTTTTGCAGTTTTATTTCAAACCAATGGTGTAAAACGGTACAGTGACATTGCTGGCTCGGATCTCTATGGAAAAAAAATGTAGTAGTAGCCTGCATATAGGCAGAGGAACAAGAAAATAAAATTCGAACAAAAAGAAGATTCTGGATTCATAATATTAATTTAAAAAGGCAGTTGTATGGAGAATATTATACTTTATTTAAAGGCTTATTAGATGATGATGAACGATTTTTTAGATATTTGCATTTAACATGCAAGAAATTCCACGAATTGCTTCATATGTTAAAACCATATTTCTCTATGGAAAACTCAAGATTTAGAAGGCCAATTGAACCAAAAGAAAGACTTGTTGTATGTTTGAGGTATTTTTAATTGATAATTTATTATAATTAATCAGGTATTATTACAGGTATTATACTATTTCAATAATTTATCACTAAGTATTCATATTAAAAAAATTTTCAAAGTATGTATAATAAATTACGAATTAATTAAAAGTTATAAAAATTCAAAATTTATCAAGCGATTTCAATTTCGATGCAGCATTTTTCTGCCAACCTCAAACCGCAGCGTATTCTTAATATGGCAGTTAAAGGATTTTACTTCATACTTGCTTGCTTTTTATTACATTCATACTGCTAAATATTCTCTCACCATGCCTTCCGTTTTTCAGTCAAATGTTTGCTATATTGAACTTTAACTTTAACCAAACTTAATTTATGTATGAAATTATTACTTATCAGTTGGCATATTTCTGAATAAGGTCTTTAAAGTATGGTGGTATTCGTAGGCAATTTTGATTAAATTTTGAAAAATACTGAAGGCAATGAATGAATGAATGTCCTATGACCTGAATCCAGAATCAAAGATGACCCAGGATCCCGGATGACAAAGTATTTAGCTGCTATGGATATAGCTATATGTATACTTTGTCTACTAGGCCATGATGTCATTACAGCCTATTACAAGTCCAGTGATTATAATGCGTCTCGTACTTGACGCTGCTTCCCGCTGCACTCTGCCCACTCGCAGCCTAGGCTAAAGGTAGGTTGACTGCAGCTGGGCTTTTTAAACTAGTAATTTCAGGTTTTCCTACAGAGTAAAAGTTGGTTAGAAACTCATTTAAATGTCTCATAAAGTAGTACCACAACATACTCGTAATTTTATGCTCTAGGATAAAGTTTTAGAGATCAGTTGGTAAAATGTAACAGTAGTTTTTGGCACTTTCTTGACAAAATTCTGTACATCAAATGAATTGACTGTACTTGAACTATTCTAGACAGTAATATCTCACACCTCTCTGTAATGTGTTAAGTGGGCACTTTAATTAATTTCTTCGGTGGAACTTACTGCAAGCTTTAATAAAATAATGTAATAAAATTCTTGATATTACTTACAAAGTCTTTTATTTCTAACTATAGTCAGTCCTCTAATTTGAAACTTCTGATTTTCTTTAGTAAGGCAGAATAAGTGAGAGAGTAAAATCAATGCTGTAGAAATGCGGTCATAAAACACTTTATATGGTATTCTGAATGATGGGATGAGAAATTGTGTGATAAGCGAAAAATGCTGTTTGCAAAATGTTGTGTTCAAGATTAAGTGAAGGAAAGATTCGATGATTTAGAACTTAGGAATAATGAATTTGAAAGTAGTAACAGAGTATTATGCTGCAAAAATGAGTAGCAGAATCAGCTAGGTATATCCTAGACGAAAGTTTTTCGGCCGAATTAACGATGTAATCTTACGATGGCAAAAGTTACAACGCTGTTTCCCGTTTTAAGACTTCATTACTTACTGTTACTGCCTATCCAAAACCCACTATTGAAGATATTCTTCCCCACAGTTTGCCTTATAGGGCGAAAACTTGCCATATCTACCACGCTTGGCAAGTTGGTTGGCAAATGCGGCTTTTATTTTTGAAGACGCTGCTGCCCGCCTCCTTGTGTGTTTCTCTCTGTCACCTCTTACCAAACGACCCTTACGACACAAGGGACAATATGGGGTCGTGTATAATCTTACACCACCACTACACGGTATTTCCAGACTTACTCCCTTGGGAAATACTAAATTTGTGCTGCTATAAACACAAACAGTATCCATTATGCGATCGCGTCAGTGATATTTACCTTTGTAGCGCTAGTGACCTCATTTAGTATTTGAGTACGACCTGTACGGGAAACATTTAAATGTCACATTCGTGAGATTAAACTTGAGATCTCACCCTCTTAAAACTATAAAACTTGGTGGGTGATTTAACTTATGTCGGGACTTTCTTTCTTCATACGCTATAGATGACGTTTTTGGGGAACTTTCCAACTTGACTGCACAACATGCGATGTTTTGCCAGTGTTCTGTATAATTTTTTTTGCTTGCTTTGCTTTGCTTGCTTTTTTGATGTTTTTATTATAAAACTAAAGCGACAATCAAACTTACAGTCCACCTCATGTTAAATGGACATACAGTTTATGGACATCTAACAAGAAAGGCTACAGGTGTGTGAGGACCTCTGCGGATAATTATACTGGCTCTATAAAGATGTGGTTTCTAACCGGACAGACTCGTAGGCAGAAAAGGAATCTGGCAGCTAGTCGCCAATCATCACCGATCATCCATTTTGTTTTGAAAGTATGCGATGCAGAACAATAACAGGCTGTGAAGTATTTCCTCTTAGCCCTCAAGAGTTACAGAATATCTGTTACCTTTTTGAGGTTGGTTGCGATTATGAGTACACAATACAGTGTTCTAAGGCATTTGGTAGCGACCTAAGTTAATAAAAATATCTCAGATAGTCCTTGTACGTACTACCAGATGTGGATTTAAAAATAAAAATTGAAAATATATTGATTTCTAATAAAATGTTTACAAATAATAAAATAAAGCAATAGTAATAATACTTTAAAACTACAATTTGCTTTTTCATTTTAAGTGATTAAAGTAAATGATTGAAAAGACAGTTATGAAAGTGTTGTTATATTGAATAAATAATAATTATAATAATCCAGATCATTCATCTATTATTAAAAAAAAAGACGTGTGGCACTCGGGGACTGCCGCGGTAAAGCTATTGCATAGCATTTTGTATCAGCTTATGCAAATATAATTATTTATTTATTTTATTTATGCAGTATTTCTTTTTCTTTGATATTAATTCAAGTTACACTTTTTGAGCGTGGTGACCGATAAGAAAACAAATTTTTTTCTTTTATTAAATAAATAAATAATAAATGGACTTTGTTCATTCATATTCAAAACACTTTATACACAAATTTTACAAGTACAGCTATTCACTGTTGTACACAAATACCTATACCCCTATAAACTTTCTCATAAACAGCTGCTTATGTATTCGTCCGATTTCGGAGCAGCTCGTCTCGATTCGTGCGAGCTTCGTAGAGTAGTACAATACGTCTAGTTGCACGCACACAAACACCGTGTCGAAGACTGCCGAAAAGAAACGACGTTAGAAAACGCACGGCCTTCAAGCCACACCTCCGTGCCCGTCGGAGTGGGGAGTGTGAGGTTTTTTCGTTACGGAATTTCTGGATTCGGTCCCCCGCGCTCAAGGCCCGCGATAGAAGCTATGAAATAGCTTAAAATATAATGTAGATTTTCTTTTTATTTTATTGTCTTGTTGCGGAGAAACATTGAACCACTTTCTGACGTAACCTTAAATACTTTATTACAGCGTAAACGAAACGAAGCCTTAGGAATAGCGAGGGAAACTTTATTATGTATTTTGAATCAATTAACTTCGGTTTCATTTGACGTTAAAATTAGTGTAACGAGGCAATTAATCATCCAATAAAATTTAGGTTTACATTTTTGTGACAAAAAACCTATTAAACACAAAAGTAGGTAAATAAAATTATATTGGAATTCCAAAACACGCTTAGTAAACACCGAAATAGGCAACAGGCATTTGAGAAGAACGTCAAGGTCTGCCTTCCTTTAAAAAAACCTTTCCCTTTGTGGTGGATAGTTAACCACAAGCGTAAAACCAAAGTCTAAATCACGCTATGATAGTTCGCTATCTACTCCAAAATATATAGGACAGCTCTGTACTATCATAGTAAGCGTTAGCCTCACCTGGAATCTTACCGGCCGGGAGATTTCCCCTTTTTTCCTCACGGACAAAATACGGTCAACGGAGCAAACCCACAGGTACTGTTGTCGAGCTAAAAGCTTATATAGCACAACATCTTTATTATAAGAATCTTTCCAGCGGCCTGAGTTATGTCCGGACCACGCTAGCAACCGGTCACATCCGTCGGTCGTCGGGTCCTGCCCGGGTGGGAGAAGTAAAGCACGTCGCTTCGCAGTGGGTGCACGTGCTGTGGGGCCAACACGGCTTGCGTCGAGTCTCGAGGACGCCCCTAACCTCTCCCGGGACGTTACATACCCAACGCTGAGTATAACCTACTATGCTGGGAAGCTAACTCCGAAGGCCCGGCGTGCTGCTAGAAGAGCGCGCTCATGTTGGTGACTTCGGCTCCGCGTCGACATGTGTCTCCGCGGGACCTGGAGGTTGCTGACTCTTCAGCAGATCCCTTCCCACCACCAGGCCTTAACCTAGGGCCAGGGAGGAGCACTAGAGGCCCGGAGTGCTGCTATCAGGAGCGCACACCTGTCAGCAGGATTGGCCCTGCGTCGACTCCTTGTCCGCGGGACTCCGCGGGGCTTCGAGACTGCTGACCTTCCGGAAGCACCTATCTGGCGGCGTGCAATACGCTAAAGCAGATTTCCTACAATGTCATACAACGTACGGCTCCCAGGACCGGCCCATAGAAATGGGCTGTGAGGATTACCCGGGTAATGGGGAACACCCCGAGGCCCGAAACTTGCACGGGATGAACAACAGTAGTCCCTTGTAGACGACAAATACACAGCGGCCCAGGCTACAATGAAACAGTTGACGCGACAGCAAGCCGGCCGAAAGTCGAGTCCGTGCTCTGGTACACTGCATCGCGTACAATTTTCGCGGGTTCAATCCTGTTTAGCTTAGCTAAACAGGATTTAACCCGCGAAAAAGTAATAATATTAAATGTAACACATACTTAATATATACACAAACACAAAAAGTAGATCTTGATTGTTTACATTACGAATACACTGTATGACGGTACGCGGGTACCACGTCACTCTGCTAAAGGTGTTTTATTTGTCACTCACATAAGAGTTAAACATGAATTTTGTAAATAAGAAAAAACAATGAATACAACCTCGTGCACCGCGCCGGTACGAACCGGCTACAATGAAAAAATGGGACAGCTTACGCGACAGGAAGTCGGCCGAAGCGTCGAGTCGGTGCTCTGGTACACCGCATGGCGTACAATTCTCGCCGGTTCAATCCCGGAAACATCCTGGAATAGTCGACAAATATGTTTAAGTAATTGATAGTGTAATTTTGTAGTCTCACTACATTCTTAAATGACAGCATGATGGGGTAAGTAACAATCCTGCGCAACTTCAGTCATATGCCCTAATTGTTCATAATCTTGCATAATTTATTGTATTCGACACGAAAAGAAGGGTCCCTTTTTATTTTTTCTCCATTTGGAATAATCTTTTTTCAGCTAGGCTGTAACGTTCGCCCAATACATCTGGAGACTCACGAAAAGGGAATTGCACGCAAAATCTGCCATTTTCATTGCGGTAGGTGCGTATTATTAAATCTATCACAGGGGAGCGATCGAGCGATTGGATAATTTTTGGAAGAAACTGTGACTGAACTTATAACTGCCTTAGCGGAACCCTCTAAATATGACGATAAATAATAGAATTTGCTTATATCATCTATAGTACCATTTTTGTGAATTAAAAATAAGTACATGTGCCGTGGTAGCTTAGATGGTTAACGCTCACTGTGAATATAATAGAACGCGAGTAACCCGGGTTTGATCCCCACCCGCACCATTGAAATTGTTATTACAATTTTAAGTGCTGACTGACCGCGTGCTCTGCGATGAAAGAAAACATCGTGAGGAAACCTGCATGTCTGTGGTATAAGAGAAAAAAATATTTCGAAGACATGTGAAGTTCGCCAACATGCATTAGGGCAGCGCGGCGGACACTTCCTTGCTCTAAAACCCTCTCAGAAATGAGGGAGGCCTGTGCCCAGCAGTGGGGTGTCCAGCAGGCTGTAACTATTTACATGTCCCTGAATTATAACCATTTATTTGGAACATCACTAAAAGAAGAAATTTTTATTGGCGACAATTGTAAATAATTAGCTTAGGAGAAACGGAGCCATAAATGGACGCGCAATCACCTTATGAAGTATTTTCAACACCTTCAAACAGCTCTTGCGCGCGAGCAATAAAACTATAAAATTTATTTTTCTATCATCTGAAAATCTTCATCTTTACCTAATGATTCAATTTTTGATTGTGATTCTTCAAAGTATATGATAAATATTGTAATTTACTTAATCTCAAATTGAATTCGTTACATTGGCTTTTATTTAATTTGACATCTAAGAAGGGCTTTAAATACTTCTCGAAAAGTGTAATGCGAGTTTTAATACCTATTTTAAGCCCTATTTGTGCAATAAGTTCCTCTAGGTCACTCATATTGGGAGCGCAAAGAAAGTTATAAAAATATGACAATAATTTAATTTGTAATACTAAACATTAATTTTGTAAATAGGAAAAAACAATGAATACAACCTCGTGCGCCGCTCCGGTACAAAACGGCTAAAATGGAACAGCTGACGCGACAGAAAGCCCGCCGAAGGTCAAGACGGTTCTCTGGTACACCGCATCGCGTACAATTCTCGCGGGTTCAATCCCGAAAAAATCCTGGAATATTCGGCAAATATTTTTAAGTATTGACAGTGTTATTTTGTGGTCTCACTACTTTCTTTAATGACAGCATGATGAGGTAAGTAACAACCCTTCGCAACTTCAGTCACATGCCCTAATTGTTCATAATCTTGCATACATTTATTGTATTCGACACGAAAAGAAGAGCCCCTTTTAATTTTTTCTCCCTTTGGAATAATCTTTTTTCAGCTAGGTTGTAAGGTTCGCCCAATACATCTGGAGAATCACGAAAAGGGATTTGCACGCAAAATCTGCCATTTTCATTGCGGTAGGTGCGTATTATTAAATCTATCACAGGGGAGCGATCAAGCGATTGGATAATTTGTGGAAGAAACTGTGACTGAACTTATGACTGCCTTAGCGGAACCCTCTAAATATGACAATAAATAATAGAATTTGCTTATATCATCTATAGTACCATTTTTGTGAATTAAAAATAAGTACATGTGCCGTGGTAGCTTAGATGGTTAACGCTCGCTGTATATATAACAGAACGCGAGTAACCCGGGTTTGATTCCCACCGGCACCATTGAAATTGTTAATTGCAATTTTAAGTGCTGATTTACCACATGATCGGCGGTGAAGGAAAACATCGTTAGGAAACCTGCATGTCTGGGGTATAAGAGAAAAAAATATTTTGAAGACATGTGAAGTTCGCCAACATGCATTGGGGCAGCGCGGCGGACACTTCTTTGCCCTAAAACCCTCTCAGAAATGAGGTAGGCCTGTGCCCAGCAGTGGGATGGCCAGTAGGCTGTAACTTTTTACATGTCCCTGAATTTGAACCATTTATTTGGATCACCACGAAAAGAAGAAATTGTTATTGGCGACAATTTTAAATAATAATTCTTAGAAGAAACGGAGCCTTAATGGACGCACAATCACCTTTTGAAGTATTTCCAACACTTTCTAACAGCTCTTGCGCGCGAGCAATCAAATTATAAAATCTATTTTTCTAACATTTGAAAATCTACATCTTTACCTAATAAATAATATGAGAATAATTTAATTTGTAATATTAAACATGAATTTTGTAAATAAGAAAAAACAATGAATACAACCGAAGCGTTGAGTCGGTGTTCTGGTACATCGCATCGCGTACAATTCTCGCCGTTTCAATCCCGAAAAAATCCTGGAATAGTCGGCAAATATCTTTTAGTAATTGACAGTAATCTGTTTTTACTTTTATGAGGGACGTTTAAGCAAAACTGCAATCCTTAAGTTAAGATAATTCGAAGCAGATATGTACTTGTTATAAATATAATTATGATTAAGTTTACAAATGGAATTTTAAGATCATTAGCATTGAATTGTTTGCGATATTTAGAAACGGACAATTCTAATTTAAATAACAAAGGAGGAAAAAATTAAATAAGTTGAGGGTAATTTTGAAAAGATGCGTACACGATCGACTAGCATTTGAACCAAAATAGTTAAAATTGTTTAAAAGAAGTAGGAATTCATTGGAATGGGATTACTTCAATCGGTTATGCATTGTTTCACCTCGTCCAATGGGATATATCGCCTTCCAAAGTCGATTTTGATCACGGTGTCACAAAAATGTTTCTATAGTTTTCTTGCTTGTTTATTTTCTTTGTATTTAATGAAGTTAATGAAGAACACACGATACTATGTATTAACTATATATTTAAATTAAAGAAGACAAAAAATAAGTATGAAAAATGATGTTGTATGATGTGAATTATGTCACGATCTTCAATCTAATGCTTAAATAAGAGTCTATATACGGAAATAGATAAGAATCTCTAACGTAAAAATTTGCCGCGACTACAGCGCCGCCTGGAAGCTAGTTTATTAACTACTACTTCAACTATACATTACTATAGATATTATAATGTACTCCTTTTTTATTAAGTTTTATGTTGATTTCTAAATAAAAATAAAAACACTGTTTGTTACTTAAAAATCTGTATAAATACTCTCGATAAATTGTAGGACTTAGGCACAAAGAAAGATTGTCACTATTGTTAACATATTTATTTCACAATTTAAAAAAAGATGATATTTTGAAAATAATATAACACCAAAACGTAAGATGTTATAAAATTCCATGTTGTCTGCACATAATGTAGAATGTATCTTTCTACAAACCACCGTAAAAACTACAGGGTTGAAATTGACTTATTATTTTATAAGTGTTTTATTATATTTGTACCTGCACCAATTACAAAATCTACCTTAAGGGCCCCTTTTCCCGAAAGTTTAGGCATTTTACGCTCTGAGACGGCTTGCGCCCGCGTTGCACAGGAGCCGGCGCGATATGAACTTGGGTGACCTATGGAGAAGGGCGAGCACGCCACAGTATAAATAAATCAGTAGTTCGATTTTGTTAGCTATCCTAGGAATGTTGTTGATAAATAAATTAACTACTTATCCTATACTATTAAACGAGCAATATTTGTATATTTATATTTATATACATATATATATATATATATATATATATATATATATTTTAAACGTTACCCCTACACTAGGATTTTCTCCTGTATCGTGGGGGCAGTTTACAAACATAAATTGCACAAGTACAAACATCCAGACCCGGAACAATTATTTGTAGGCCATACAAATACTTGTTCCGTGCGGGATTCGAACCCGCGACCCCCAGTGCAGCCACTCATTGCTAAGCCACTACGCCACGGAGTCGTCAATATATATAAATATATATATATATATATATATATATATATATATACATATATATATATATATATTTAGATGAGTTCTCGAAAACGGCTCTAACGATTTCATGAAAGTTTCAATTTAGGCGTTTACGGGGACGAAAAATCGATCTAGCTAGGTCTCATGTATGGGAAAATCGTTTTCGCCCGTTTTCGCCCTATTTTCACGCATAAAGATTTACCCGCGCAGTATGTTTCGTAATTTCGCCGCTATTGTTACGTAGCCAAGCGGTTATAGTGTCGGCCTATGAAGTCTACGCTGAAGAAAGGTTCGGGTTCGAATCCCCATGCAGACTTTTTGTTTTCGTTTGATCAATTTTTATTTAGTTTTTTTATTTGTACATTTTTTGTTGTTTATTGTACTTATAATTTTTTTTGTATTTTATTTTTTGTATAGAAACGAAATTCACAGAATACATCTACCTACTAAGTTTCAAATATGTAGTCCGAATAGTTTCGGAATAAAAGGCTGTGACACACGGACGGACGGACGGACAGACATACATGATGAATCTATAAGGGTTCCGGTTTTTTCCATTCGGCTACGAAATCCTAAAAAAGCTTGAAAAGGCTTCTTTATAATCATTTACAAAAAATATCCCATTTAGATTGCCAAGGGCCTTGGAGATCGAACCTGGTGATCCGAGGAATTTGGGCCGTGGTATGGGCATAAGAAATCTGACAATTGAAGAATACAAATATTAATAATAGGTAAAACTGGAATGGAATAAATAAATTTACAAAATTTCAAAAAGCAAAAAAAATTAATTACTAGAGTTAGTAGGTATGCAAAAATATAGGTGAATATTACTATAGGATTTAAAATTCTTGTCATACTGACTTCGCTAGTCTGTGTAGCTTAGCTAGATTACAGTAAATTATATTGTGACGAATCCACCCACTGAATAGTGGAAAATTATAATACGAAAATAAAAATTGTCATACTGATTTAGCTAATCTATGTCCCTGTTAAAGTAGATATCTAATTATTCCAATATGTATTTTTTTTTATTGTAAATGACCTGTTGATGTTACGCTAGGGCTAGGTTATAGGAACTTACGAGTATAACCTAGCCCTAGCGTAAGTACTTACGCAATACACTTTCGGATCTTCTTCACTTTCACGACAACGTAGTCGCGAGCAAAAATAGCACAAGTCCTCCCTCGATGACGTCCGGCTGGACACTGGCGGCACTGGCGTGGTGCGCGCGAGTCGCTTTTTACGTATTTTATTTTATATGGAAAAAAATAAGTGCCAAATTATAAATCTATCTAATAATATCCCTGTCAAACCTGATTAGTAAATGAAATATAAAATTTTCATAAATATAGCGTTCCCCTAATTCTCATAAAACTGAAAATGCTTTCAAAATCGATGTTACTTCTGATTTTTTTTTATCGAGTTAAATGTTTAATATTGTGTTTTTATCCAAAAAAGTCAATAGATCAAACGTTTATCTGTACTATATATTTTTTTAGGATTTTAAATATGATGATTTCTTTGAAAACAACACGATTTAGAAACATAAATTTGGGAAAAGGGGCCCTTAAAGCACATTCTTGAGCCCTCTTTTTTTGCTATAAACAAGCTATTACGATAAAATACTCAAAAATACGAAATAACAAAAAATAAGCACATGCATAATCAAGTAGACATATTTCTTAAAAAAATTTTATATGTAGATATAGTTATAGGTATTAATCACGCCTACAAAACTGTAAAACAAAATCTTAAAAAACATTTTTATTTTGGGTATCTCCTATACAGACAAATGATTTTTGTAAAACGGAAATATGACATAAATTTACTTACTTACTTACTTACTTATCTTCACGCACAATCCCTAACGGGGTAGCCAGAGAGAACAGATCGCCAAGTGTCACGATCCTTACATACCTCTTTCGCTTCTTTCAGGTTCATTAACTTCTTCATACATGCACGTCTAGGTATCCGAGTACTCTTGATCTTCCCCTCTTCGAGCAATTTGCTCAAATGGTCTTCGAAAGTTAGTCTCGGTCTACCTCGACACCTTTTAATATTTACTTTCGCTCTATATATTTTCTTCACCATTCGGTCTTCACTCATTCGCTCAACGTGCCCAAACCATTGTAGTACGCCCCTATCAATTTTTGTGATAAGGTCATCTTTCAATCCTGCCATATTGCGAATCTCTTCGTTTCACTTTCGATCGGCTATGGTAACGCCACACATTTTACGAAGAGATCGCATCTCCACTGCATTCAACTTGCTTTTATGCTTCTTCTGGCATACCCAGGTTTCGCTGCCATATAACAAAGTCGGTACCAACACTGCGTTATGTATTGCAAGGCGTGCACTCTTCACCACGCCTTGCCTTTTGACTAATGCAGTCAGGGCACCATTGACTTTGTTTCTGGCTGCGACGCGTCTATCCACATCTAAATCACATCTTCCATCCCGGCTGAAAGCACTCCCCAAGTATACAATTTCATTTACCTGTTCTAGACGTTCCTGATTCACCCATATTTCACATTTCGTTCTCTCTTCGTCCTTTTCAAATACCAGAACCTTAGTTTTATTAGCATTCAAACGGAGACCTTTAATTTCACATTCCTCTTTCATACACGTGACTAATGCCTGCAGTTCTGCTTCTGATGGTGCAATAAGCACTGCATCATCAGCATACAGCAGACAATTAACTTTTATGTCACCCAATTTCACACCCAAACAGCTATTTTTCAGCTTCTGTAAACAGCTGTCGAGATACAGTATGAACAGCCAGGAAGACATGACACAACCCTGTTTTACGCCCGCTTGGACGCTAAACATGGGTAACAGGTCATGCCCTACCCGCACACAGGCTTTACAGTCATAGTAAAGTGACTACACAGCCCTTAGCAATCGACCATCCACACCATATCCCGGCAACAGTTCCCACATTTTCTTCCTTATAACCTTATCAAATGCTTTCTCCAGATCCACAAAAGCACAGAAAATCCTCTGGTTAACACTCAGAAGCTTTTCCGTGATCATGCGGAGAGAAAACATTTGATCCGTGCATCCTCTTCCAGGTCTAAATCCGCATTGTGCCTCCCATAAGAATCTTTCTGATTTCTCTTGCATCCTACGTGTCAAAACCTTCGAGTAAAATTTAGTTGCTAAACTGGTCAAGCTGATCACCCGATAGCACCCGCAGTCAAAATGTGAACCTTTACCTTTATATAAAGGCACAATGACCGCGGATCGCCAATCATCCGGAACATCTCCCGTCTGCCAGCACAAGTTTCACAGCAAACGAAAGCTGTCCCAGACGCGAGGCCCACCGTACTTGACCATTTCAGCAGTAACTCTGTCTAGTCCCGCAGCCTTACCACATTTCAAACTTCGAATCGCACGTTTAATCTCTTTCATGCTGATGACCTCAGTGTCATCGAGGTCCGTGTCTGGCGTGCCAGTCATGGCGTTACCTCCGGATCCTTCACTAAGATCATGACACGCATACATTTCTCTATAAAATTCACTCCATCGCTGCATGACGTCCGATTTTTCTGAGAGGACGTCATTGGTTCTCGAAAGCACTTTGTTCATTCTTAAGGCTGTCGCACCACTCCGGGACCCTCCAACCTCTTTCCAGAAGAGTTTGGAGTTTTCCTTAAAGTTGTGCGACAACCTCTCGTCCGCTTCTGTTCTACACCTTTCACGTACTTCCTCAATCAATGTTTTCGCATGAACTTTCTGCAGCTTATATCTTTCTTTCATCTTCTCTCTCATATGCTTATCGTTACTAGAGGCCAAGTAGTCTAACCATGCTTTTTCCTCTTCTTTTTTACAGCTTCTCTCACTTCATTATTCCACCATGCATCTCTTCTTTTACTACTACCTCTTTTTGTCGTTCCACATACTTCTTCCGCTGCACTTACCATTCCATCCCTAAGGTTCTGCCATGTTCTCTCCACACATTCTTTCCTGCCATCGATGGTGTCAAGCTTTTCGGCTACCCTCGTGTGATATTTGTCCCTAGTATACGCTTCCTGAAGCTTCCAGCTTCGGATGCGACAGACCGACTGTGGTTCTGTTACTGCCGTCCGGTAGCGCCAACCCGCGAACAAACCCCTAAATCTAGTAATTACTAGATAGTAATCCGTTCCCAGGTCAGCACCCCTGAACACTCGTGTATCCATCACCTGTTTTCGCAGTCGGTCATCCACCAGGAACAAATCAATCATACTTCTCTCATTCTTTCTTTCTCTAGTGTACATATGGATTTTTCTGTGATTAAACATAGTGTTTGTCACAAGAAGACCCTTTTCCTTGCATACAGCCAGTATAAGTTTGCCAGCATAATTAACCCTTTTATCGCCAAACTTTCCAAGCACCGACTCGTATCCTGGTCGAGCGATACCTACCCATCCATTCAAATCACCACATTCAACAGTTCTTTCGTTTCCCTTAACCAAATCTAGAACTTCTATTACATTCTCCCAAAACTCCTCCAGCTCAGCTCTGGACGACGAAGCTACTGGTGCATAAACAGCCAAAAGGAATAACTTCGTCAGTCCCAGTTTAAAGTGAACCCAGAGAAGTCTTGAGTTCACAACCTTGTATTCAGTCATAAGATCGACCAACCGGGACGACAGCACCCTCACTCCCTGGCAGGCGTTCTCGCTTTCCTGGACTCCGGACCATATAGCTAACGTCCCGCCAGGGAGCTCTTCAGTACCACTGCCTTTCCGTTTGGTCTCCGACATACACACGACATCTAATTCTCTTTCTTTCAATATTTCGATCAACTCATTCGTCTTATCTCTCATGCCCCCCTCTAACATTCCACGTGCCAACTCTGCACTCCGTCCTCCGCCGCTTTGCGCGCTGCATTCCACACCAACGGGGACGAGCTGGTGTGCGTCGCCTTGGGGAGACGCCCTAACTCCCGTTTGCATGGGTGCGCAGCTGTGTAGAATTGCAGCCCTGAAAAGGGCTGGCAGGGGTCGCGACGAGCACGCTTCTACAATGACCCCCATTCTGTTTTTTTTAATTTATGTCATTTCTACAATGACATAAATTAAAAAAAAAAAACAGAAAATTGAATAATCGTCATGCATTTACTGTAATGGAGATACAGGTAAATAAATGACGATTTTTTACTCGTCTATTCCATTGTAAGGGGTATCGTTAGATAGGTTTTTCAAAATTATTGGCGAATTATCGACACATCTTATCGATTCAGGGATTCGTTTGCGAAATATTAAGCTTTAAATTCGTATTTTTTAATAAAGTCATGTGTCCCTCCCCTATACCAACTAAACCGCTATTTTAGAAAATATGAAATTATACTCAATGAAGCATATATGTTATAACGAAATTAATAGAAAAACTATTGCAGCAAAGTAGAATTAACAAGAAGAGTAATAGTTGACCAATTTATAAAATGTACTTGGATTAGTAAAAATTTCGTTACAACTTTTTTATTTGCGGGATAGGCAGGGAGGATCTTACTTACCTACTTACTACATTCGCTTATTATTTAGTTGGTAGTTATTATAGGCCTCATTTAAAGTATTCATACAATCAAATAGCCTCATAGAGTTTCATTCGTAATACGCTTGTTCTAAGCGGGCGACCCTCTAGATAATTTAGGGCAGTGGTGGTTTACGGGAAGGTCCGTTATGGTAACTCATATCTTTGTACGGATTTGCCATATGAATGATTTGATGCAAATTGTATTGTTTTCAAAATCGAAAAGTTTTTTAAATCTTTTTTGATTAACACTCCCTATAAGTTTGATTTGAAAATAAGTCCTTCAGTTACCATCTTCTTATTTGGACCCATTTTATACATTATGGCATTCAAACTGCGTAATCACTTATTATGCTCATTATCATATCATGCGTCGCCCGCCACGCACTTGGCCAGTTTTTTCGTTATAGTCTCTGATCTATTAGCCTAATGACCTATATATAACTCTGATCTATAAGCCTAAAATCTTTTGTAAGTTGTAATCCTTTGTTAATATAATGACCACTACCCGTTGATCTTTATTTTATTTTATTCTATTTTGGGCTGTCTGGAAGAAATTGCTATGTAGGAATAAGACCGCCTTTTGTTTTTCTTTAATAGTTGTATAATCTGTTATGTTTTGTTTTATTGGTGTACAATAAAGAGTATGTACTGTATTATTTTGTGTCACTTCATGTACATTCGTCACTTATGACGCTATTACTCTGTAATTAATTGTTATGTAATAAATAAATAAACTTGGTGATAGGGTTCGAAACCGTAGGCTCTTATTTTTATTCAGCTGTTAAGTCCTGGTTTAGCATCCCTCTTTCGCCTCTTATGACATCCACGGAATGATATGTGGTGGATTTTTACACATCCACTGCACGGCTAAATATAATTTGAGATTATAGAACAATACAAAAAACTAACCAATTTATATTAAAAAAAAATTAAACCAGTGTATTGCTTTTTAAGGACTAGATTCAACATTGAAAAAAAATTTGCTTCAAACGAGGTACTGGATTTTCTTTTTGTGTTTCATCACTTTGAAACTTCCAATGACTTGCGAATTGTAAGTCCGTTCAGTGGAGCGTATGATTAAAAATTTCCACATGATAACGCAAATCTTAAGTATTTTTTGCCATCTATGGTCAGAGGGATTTTCTCGCGTGTGTTCATTTTGTGCTGTGTAGTGGCGGTATTTGACAAGTAATCGCGTAAGAAAACATACTACTACATATAAAATCAAAGAAAATGAAACAAGAGAGGCGCAGCAGCGTATGCCTGATAATAACTCAAAATAAAGTTAAAAACTACGATTACGGTCAGCATGACCACTTAACAGTTATACCCAATGAGGTAACATATATGGGGGAGGCCTATGTTTTTCAGTTGACTCTCAATAGGCGCTAATGATTATGCCGTTGACGATATCGATATATAAACATTATAATTTATTACGAAGAAAATGTTTATCTGTATGAATACAAATGATAAATATAAAAGTCTTATTATATACGATTTATGCACATACTCGCGATATTAGAGTAGGTATCCGTAGTACACCAGATCTAATTTAACTGTCGTTATAGTTATTGTTTATAAATCCTTATATTAACGTGAATACTACTTAAACATTCAATAATGAAACTATAGAAACCCAATCTAAAACCGACGTGAAAAACAAATGTTCCTTGAAGTCTGCAGTCTGACAAATATCGTACCCGCCTTTCTATCAGATTAGATAAATCACAAATTCTGTCTCCTTCCGATTCCTACCAAGAATGATACGTGTGTCTGTAGAAAAAGTGAAATATCCTAATTCGAATTAAGAAAATAGTTAGGTCCTGTTTTTTTGTAAGTTTTATTATAAAATATTAATTAAGTAAAAATTAAACACGATAGAATCCATTGAATTAGTTTGTTAAAACTCATAATTTTCTGATATTTAAAAGCTATGACATTTCTTAAAAGTCTATATTAATAAAATAATATATTAGGTATAGGTATATTTATAATAGTTGGGTCTAGCTTGGGGGTACAGTAACCACTTATCGCCAGGTGGGCTGTAAGTACCTTTGTCACTTCAGTCATTATAAAAATAAGAAGACTATTGCACATATAGAAATAGCTCGCTATATGAAACACTATGTTTATTTATAACAGGCGTCACTATTGAAAGATAAGCGGGTTATGCATAGGAAGCCTTAGCCACTCATTGGTAACGGGATTTAGTAATTAGTTCCTTGAGCGTAACATCGTGAAAAGTTGCTTTAAATCATCAAACAGATTACATGCTTTGCGTGTTAAATTGTGTGTAACATAAAACGATCTATTAAGGATTCATTTAATTGATTGTTAATATCTCCTAAAAGCAATGACAGTTGTTAACAGAAAACTTCAAAAGTTGTTAAATGGAGTGAGAATTTTCATCTCATATTGGAACATTTATAGGTTACGTTTTCAATATCGATACCCCAGGTAGAGCCACGCTGCAACTATATTATGGTTGTAGCACGAATGGGTCGGGGATCGGCTTGACCGGGGAAGAACCACACTCTCACAGAATACCAGCGTCAGCGTAAAATAGCAGCTTAATACTGTGTTTCGTATGGTGAGTGTAGATATCCGAAAACCCTTTTTACTGGAAAAGAGGCATCCCATCTTAGTATTTAGGGATGACAACGCAAGTGTGTTTTGATCCTTAATCGAGAATAAATGTAGATATGGGACACAGCATCCACTGGTACCATCAGGTGGACTGTGTGCTCATTTGTCACCCTTATTCTATAAAAAAAGATCACCAAATAAGTACGTTATGAATTTCTGAACGTGTTGTGACGGTGTCAGTATATCCACTTCCATTACCCTCCAATGAATATTGTAAGAGGCAACAAAAGGAAACTGAAATAGGAGATGGGCAACAGTTCTTATTGATATTATGGCAGTGGTAGTTTTCATTAGTTAATTTCTAAAAGGCTGTAATGATGACGATGTTATACATTTTGAACAATTCTTGTTTGAATTCGTGTGTATGTATGTGTGCACGCGTGAGTGTATGTTTTTGAATCCAAAAACTAAACGAACATATATTAGCCAAGTGGGACCGGACCAAACCCTAAATCTATTTTTTTACTTTGACCGACACACTTAGAAAAAGTTGGTTATCCAAACTTCTCCTAAAGTTAACCTTTTCTACATCAATATCTTGATATTGAATAAAACTATTATTTACGAATTTTATCGCGTTTAATTACTTTAATTTATTTTTATTATTATCCCGACGTTTCGGGTACTTTACAGCGCCCATGGTCACAGGGGGGACTGAGATGTTTGACGTCCCAATGTCATAGTTACTCCGGCTACCTTCAGTTTTTTAATATTAATTTTTGGTCCGATTTACGCAAAACGAGCTTATAGTATCATGAAGTCTTGCAGTGGTATGCTTGGGTTTGGGTTTAATTTTGTTAATTATAGGATCCCAAGCAGATGGTAGCACCTAACCATCTTCTCTATTGAAATTTGGATGTTTTTTAATTTCAATAGCCTCGCGTATCATCCTTGGTAGGAATCGGTGTTCTTTTGAGAGAATTTGTGGTTTATCAAATCTAATGTAATGGTGGGGACGATCTTGAACATGTTCGCAGACTGCAGACTTCCTGGAGCGTCGGTGCTTCACATCAGCTATATGTTCCTTCACGCGGGTTTTTATAGATCTCTTTGTTTGACCTATGTAAGAGAGACCACATTCACAATCTAGCTTGTACACACCTGCATCTTGTAGAGGAATATTACATTTGATGGATGGTAAAAATTGACTAATCTTCTTCAGCGGCTTGTAGTATGTCTTAATGGACGCTCGCTTCAAGATGTAGCCAATCTTGCCCGTGACTCCTCTAACATGTGGTAGTAGAGCTGGCGCGCGCTCGACTGTGGCCGGCTTCACTCGTTCACTGTGAAATAGGCGCGGGACCCGAAGCTTGTTGTCTTGCAATACTTGCTTGACGTGCTGAAGCTCTGCGGCCAGATGTTTTCTGTCACAGATCCCTCGTGCTCTCTGAAACAAAGATTTACCCACGGTAGCTAACTGTGAAGGATGATGGTCAGATACACCATTTAGATATCGGTTGGTATGGGTCTTTTTCCTATACACAGTGTGACCAATAGTATTATCAGGATTTCGGATGACTAAAACATCTAGGAAAGCTAAAGAATTATTTGCCTCTAACTCCATTGTGAATTGTATTTTAGAGTTTATTGAGTTAACGTGGTCTAAAAATGCAGTTACTTTGTTAGATGGTAAAATTGTGAAAGTATCGTCTACGTACCGCTTGTAGAACCTTGGATTTACAGGAGCAGTAAGAAGGGCTTTCTCCTCAAAGTCCTCCATGAATATGTCGGCGACTATGGGAGCCACAGGTGAGCCCATCGCCACACCATCTACTTGCTTGTAGAACTCATCCTTCCACAGTAGATAGCCAGATGTGAGGCAATGTTCAAGTAGTATTGTATATTATTGAGGCATGTTATTTTCTTCTAGCTTCTTAGTTACAATTGAGATGCAGTCCACAATAGGTAGGCATGTAAATAGTGACTGAACATCAAAACTGACCATAGTTTCATTGTTAGCGAGATGTAGGTCTTTTATCTCACTCACAAAATGGTATGAATCCTTTGTGTGTGCTCTGGTATGTCCTCTTAGTGGTGATAGTATTTTTGCTAAGTATTGTGCCAGCTTATAAGTTGGTGAATCGATCTGGCTCACTATGGGACGTAGTGGAGCGTTTGGTTTGTGTATCTTCGGTAACCCATACAACCTCGGTGGTTTGGCACATGATGGTATTAGCGAATTCACGTCGAGATTTAATTTTTCGGAGTATTTCTTTATTAAATCGCTAGTTGTTTTAAGCGTGTTAGTTGTAGGGTCTGTTTTGACCTTTTTATATGTACTTTCGTCCGATAAAAGTTGTTGTATTTTAAAATTATATTCCGACGCGTCCATTACTACCGTAGCATTTCCTTTATCCGCGCGGAGAATCGTGAGTTCTGGTCTGTTCCGTAAGTTATTTAGCGCTGTAAATTCGTCTTTGGGAAGGTTTGGTTTCGGCACTGAACTACGACGTAACAAGGACGAAATATCTTGACGTATGGCCTCCAAATCTTCCTTACCGATATTATTCTTAAACAGACAATCCTCAACACTGCAGATAATTTCTTCGTACGGGATTTTTCGCGGAGTTAATGCGAAGTTCATTCCCTTTGCTAATACTTTCATTGTCTCTCTCATATCTTGATATTTTAAGCTAAGCATAAATGGTAGAGCCACACGAGACAGCTTTTGCTGTCGAACCACGAAATTGGTAATTGAAATTCTGCTCGTGACTAAAACTGCTCGGGGTAAGAGGAGCAATCAGACCAAGGCGACCCCTGTCACGCTTTCCATGAATTTTTGCAACATCAGGGTACTTCATTCCAATCTTGACGCTGTTCACTATCATCTGGAAGCGGCGAAACCAGCCTTGCTCTTTTTAACCGAGACTTAGGTGTCCACTCCGGCTGATACTTCGTGTCTCTTTACCCGGGGTACAAACTAGAACACTCCCTTATGCCCGGGCTGGAGTTTGCATATACGTCAGAGAAGATATCTGTTTTCGACACCTCGGCAGTCTTGAAGATACGGTACAGTACGATACCCGTCCATCTTACGGCTGCGCGTAAATAACGACGGCCATCCCCGCATCTATGGGTGCCTCTATAGGTCCCATTATAGTAATGCCGAAACAGACCGACTCATCGATCACGTCCAAATGGCTACAGATCTGCTACAGCAGATCCCATCCGCAGAGATCATGATACTTGGTAATTTTAACGTCCACCACGCCAAATGGCTCGGTTCACGATTAACCGATCATGGGGGATGATATGGTAATGACTTTGTCCTGGCATATGGTCTTACACAGTTAGTTTCTTTGCCTACGCGGATTCTAGATGTGGGAGGTTCTTGCGCCTTGTTGCACCATGTTGGACCATCTGCTGACCTCTCATGTGGATGGTTATTAGGTTTCGCCACTAGGATCGTTGGACCTTTGTCTTGTTCGGAGTGTGGTGCTTCTCACTCTATCGTCGTGGTTAAATTCTGCAGGCTGCCGCTGTGTTGGCACTATAGGTCGGCCGATTGGGATAGGATGCGGTCTGTTTTAGCAAACTACCCTTGAGCTAAATATTTAAAACTTTTTCTAAGTCAATTTTCGTTCAGGGCAGGATTTGGCTGGGTCTCCAGGGTTCAGCCATTGCGACGAGTGCTTCCAATTGTCGTACTAATTAACGTAATAACGTAATTTTCATCACAAGCAACGATTCGATTTAAAATCCCTTCATTTTTGTGTCGGTTGAGCAAAGTAACACAGCAGTCGACACATGTTTGCAAGTTTGATTCACTCAATTCACGAGGTACCCATCGTTTAAGTATTTTTAATTTCCCGATTTGCTTCAAGTAGATTAATACAGTTTTATCACTTAGCTCAAAGCCTGCAGCTGTCACCAACGGAGTTGGAAATTTGGAAATGCTTTTTGATGGATCCGCTTCCACAATAGCCTTTAATTCTTCATTTTTCAATTTGGTCTCCGGCCGTCCACGGAATTGGTTCTGAAGGTCGAAATTTCCAGAACGAAAACGTTGAAACCAAAAACGTACCGGATTTCTATTGCGACACCAGCGCCGTACACATCATTAATCCTTCGTGCTGTTTCTGCAGCAATGGTGCCACGGTAGAACTTGTAATCGTAAATATACCGATATTTCATGTTGTCCATTGTGCGCTAATAAGCGACGCCAAAGAAAAAATAATGAGGAAAAACTAAATGAACGACTGTTGTTATGTTTCAAAACTCAAATGTACCAGCTAAATAAGTTGTTAAATTTGAATTTGTAATTCTTAACCCAAGAGGAGATATTTCAAATCAAAGTGGTCATGGGGACAAAACGCTAATTTCATATGTAAGAACCCAATAATATATGGAATTAAACTATTTTCACGGATCTCTCCAAAGAATTAAAAATAAGTGTATTAAACGAGATAATATCTCCGTATCGTAAAAAAAAAACAGTTTACGTGTTTTATTTGGAATACCGAAAATAACTTTTACTACTAAAAAACACACTTCCAACTTCCCCCGTAGATTACTTCATAGGAGGGATATTTGTCTTGCTCAGTAAACAGGCTAGCAACTGCAATTTGTAACTTTTGTTCAGCTGTTTCGTTCTATCGTCTTACGATACTATCAGAACATTTACTACAATAGGGTAGTAAATGTTCTTACATCGCCACTATTCGATATGGATAAAATTTTCTATTTAGATAATGCTTTACTTTCCAAGTTAATCCACGAATGTTAGATACCAAAGAAAAATATTTTTTTATAGGAGAGGAGACAAACAAGCATACGGCTCACCTGATGGTAAGTGATTACCGCCGCCCATGAGCAACTGCAACTCCAGGGAAATTGCAGATGTATTGCCGACCTTTTAAAAGGTAGTAGGCTCTTTTCTTGAAGGTTCCTAAGTCGTATCAGTCCGGAAAAAATTCTGATGGTAGTCCATTCCACAAGGAAGTTGTGCGAGGGAGAAAACTTTTTTTAAATCGCACGGTGGTGGACCGCCAGTCATCCAGATGGTATGGATAGTATCGCGAGTTTTGTCGAATTAGTCCTAACAATTCCTCAGAGCACTCCCCGTGGTAGATGCGATAAAAGACGCAAAGAGATGCAACATCTCTTTGCAGTGCCAGTGAGTCAAGCCGATTGGAAAGAGCTCGGTTGTCGACTATTCGTACAGCTCACTGGAAGCGATCAAGTGGAAGAAGCACTGAGGAGCCCCGACCCAGAGATGGGAACAGTATTCCATGTGCGGCCAAACCTGCGCCTTGTAATGTTGCAGGCGGTGAGCCGGCATGAAATACTGTCCCGCTCTGCTGAGCACGCCAAGCGTTTTAGAGGCCAATTTGGCCTTCCCTTCCAAGTGACAATGAAACTGCTCGTCACTCGATATGTCGACAACGAGGATTCCAATACTGGCTGAGGCAACAAGGGGAGTGCCTTGAAACTGAGGTGATACGACGAAGGGGGTTTCTTAGCGTTAAACGCGCAAACTAGTGTCTTCTGTGGATTAAACTGGACTAGATTTAGCAGCCCCCAGTCCGAGACTTTGTTCAACAAAATTTCGACTTCAGACAAAAGTTTGTCCCGGTATTCTGCGATGTTCTCCCGAGAAATATTGGCACGGCCGGTGTATAAAGCATCACCAGTGCTGTCGTCTGCGTAGCAATGAATGTTACCTGCGCTTGTGTCACCTTCAACGGCTGTACGTGCATATAGGAAGAATTAGGGAAAGGAGTGGTGTACCAAGTATTTTCATAGATTTATATGTAAATAAATTTATTACCACCATTACCAGCATAGCTGTACTATGCCGTTATATTTTATATATTTTTGTGGTAACTGCCTCATTGATCTAGTGGTTGTAGTAGTACGACTGCTGATCATGAAGTCCTGGGTTCGAATCCCGGCTCAGGTCAAAAAATTAATTGTTGAGTTTTTCCGTCAAGAAATTCTTAGTAGTTGCCCGGACTCAGGAAGTTGGCGGTGTCCCACCCCCCGTGCCTCGGAAAGCACGTAAAGCCGTTGGTCCTGCACCTGATCTCTCTCCGGTTGTATCGGTTTACCGTCCCATCAGATTATGAGAGTGAGGGAATAGAGAGTGCACCTGTGCTTGCGCATACACTTGGGCACTATAATCCTGTCCTGCGCCGATGGCTAGCCTCCGTTGGGGCAGGCCGCCGTGGACGAA
Source organism: Parnassius apollo (assembly GCA_907164705.1). Taxonomy (NCBI): domain Eukaryota; kingdom Metazoa; phylum Arthropoda; class Insecta; order Lepidoptera; family Papilionidae; genus Parnassius; species Parnassius apollo. Next base: position 151,063 of record CAJQZP010000998.1, read on the forward strand.
ATTCGGTCTGGAGGACATTATTATTATTATTTTTGTGGTGTTGTAATATAAAATGAAAACTTCAAACCAAGAAATAAAATGTTCATGTTTTGTGAAATATCTATATTATGATCTTCTCACAACTATTTTATTTTTATATTTAACATATTTTTACCATTCTCGTCTCCAACGTTTTTTTATAATTCTAACATTATGAGATTAGAAACGGTCTTTAATAATTGAGCCATCGTCACTCAGAGGTTCGATGTCAGCATATTTTTTTACATTACGATACCAAGAAATTAAAAAGGGAGTTATATGGAGGAAGTCTGCAAGTCTGAAAAACTAATGCAGTTGTGATGTCAGTCAACACGCACTTGAGAAGTGTTGCAGACATTCGCTCCATAACCTTTTGAGACCTGTGCTCAGCTTAGCTTATTAGACTGTAATATAATCTTACTTGTGGCGGCGCTGTCGTCGCGCCGCAAGCGAAATACACCCAAGCCTAAATCACACTATCAACATTCCGAATCATAAACAGTATATATAGAATATCTCCGAACTGTCACACGGAGTGTCGGCCGCTCACCGGGCAGAACACGGAGTGTTGGCCGCTCCCCGGGCAGAACACCTTGACCGGCGGGAGATCTCGTCTTTTCCTTCCACGACCACAGTGATGACCATCTGACGTGATCTGAACACGCAACCAAACAACCTTCGGAAACTTCAAGCTTCTTCATCGTCATAGAATACCCCACCCATTCGCTCCCGAGCAGATAACGTCTGCAGTCTTCATATCCTGCAAACCATCTAGCTTCACAAGGTTCATCGCAGCACTGGAATAATAATGCATCCTGTTCCTTCAAGCTACTCTCTGCGCTATACAGTGTTCGGCATGGCCCTGAGCCTCACTGCTCGTCTCTGCTTCACGGCACTCTCGCAGATTACTTGCCTTCTTCTCGATTCACTGCAGACTACAAGGCAATCTCCTGGCACTTGACATTCGTCGGCAACGAGGCTGCACTATCGACCTCCGGTCTGAGCAGGGGGGTGATGTGGCGGCGTTGTCGTCGCGGCAAGCGAAATACACCGAAGCCTAAATCACGCTATCAACATTCCGAATTATAAACAGTATATATAGAACATCTACGAACTATCACACGGAGTGTTGGCAGCTCCCCGGGCGCAACACCTTGCCCCGCGGGAAATCTCCCATTTTCCTACCACGGCCACATACTTTTACAAAGTAATATTAAGACGTAATAAGGTAGATGTTTTTTACGAATCTTTTGTACAGATTGAACTTTTTTTCGCACTTCAAGCTCTGGGTTTTCTATTTTACCGGCTATTGGCTATTTTCATTCATACATTGCAGCTTATAAAAGTTCACTAGCGAACATCAGCCTACTCCAAAGATTTCCACATAGAAGGGATGTTTGCCATAATTTCCACGCTTGGCAGACAGATGATATGGGCTTGTTTATTTACTTACGTCACCATTTTGTTTAAATTTATACTACACTATTGATCTTTTACCAGGTGATGTAGAAGAAGAATATACATATACACAGTCCGTAAATGTTAACTGCTGGACATGGGCCTATTCCGTTGCATTTGTGGCAGGTGTATTATCGATCGCAGAACCTGATGTCTCGCATCTTATCGCTATTGCACGTCGCCGGTTTTTACGCCTGTTATATTATGATTAGAAACGTCTATCTAAAGTTATAATGATCACCATACAGGTCTTTTTTGCATTTATCATATTTTACATCTTACTTGCCTTAAAGATAAAAAAGTACTGAAAACGTAAGCGATAGCAGCCTTAGTACTGATAAGAGAGTTACAGATAAAATATGTGCAAAAAAAGTACTGAAAGCAATAGCAGCCTTAGTACTGCTAAGAGAGTTACAGATAAAATATGTGCAAAAAAAAGTACTGAAAAGCAATAGCAGCCTTAATACTGCTAAGAGAGTTACAGATAAAAATATGTGCAGAAAAGTACTGAAAAGCAATAGCAGCCTTAATATTGCTAAAAGAGTTACAGATAAAAATATTATGTGCAGAAAAGTACTGAAAAGCGATAGCAGCCTTAGTACTGCTAAGAGAGTTACAGATAAAAATATGTGCAGAAAAGTACTGAAAAGCAATAGCAGCCTTAGTACTGCTAAGAGAGTTACAGATAAAAATATGTGCAGAAAAGTGTGCCTTTCATTTTTCGAACACCTATAGTTTGATATCTTTTTATACAACTACACGCTTACCTTTTAAATGGACAAATTATGTACTGGTAACCAATTCAGTTTTATCAGTTTGTTTCTCTATTAAGTAATTGTATGTTCTTTATAATGAAGACACGTCGCCAAAGGGTCCTTCTCCTCATTTCCTTTCAATGCTAATAGGTAATTATGGTATATGGTTTTACTAAGAGGTAGGGTTCTTTTCTGCCTAAAAGGCTATCTACACTGTAACAATCGTTTGTACTAATTCTGTGGAAGTTTTATTTGTTTGTTGTTAATTAGGTTGGAAGTGTACAGAAAGGTAATATAATTACAGGTTATGAGGTATTCCAACTTAGTCCTCAGAGGTGACCCTCCATTTGTCGGATCCATCTGTAGCTATTTTAATGAAATTTATTTGATGTATCCATGGGCTATAACAACTGCTTTAATTTCATGAAATGATAGAACTATCCGTTTTTATAGTTCAGCAATTTCACTTATGCCAGACATAAAATATTCTGACCAGTGGGGCTAGACCAGACCTGGGAGCAGCCTTAAATATGTGAAACGTCTATTACTAAGATCGTCTGACCATTTTCCAATAGTAGCAAATATGGAACATATTCCCAATAACCGATACATTTACCGTTACAGTCTAAGAAATTCCACTGCTGAACATAAGGCTCCACCATAGATCGCTTCCTAGGCAGATATTTGCCATAGTTGCCATGCTATTAAGCGGGTTGGCAATCGCGGTTTTTTGTTTTTTTATGTACATTTTTCCCATAAAGGAAAAAGTAATGATATAAAGACGGGCCAGGGTAAAATAGCAGCCCAACGCTGCTGTGTTTTGTATGGTGAGACCTTTATACCTAAGAACCTTCTTACTAGTAACGAAGCATTCCAACTTAGTCCTCGCGGGACAAAGCATCTGCATTTTAATTCGTAATCGAGGATAGATGCCAATGGACCACATTAACCACTTACCATCAGGTGCACTGTGTTTGTTTGTCACCCTTATCCTAAAAAAAGTACAAAACAACTTTTCAAATGTCAACCTCATTATATCGTCCTCGCCCTCGTCGGTTGAATGAATGCATGAGGTGCATTCATTCATCCGACGAGGGCTCAACCACGCTCTCACAGATTATCAGCGTAAGGCGATTTTTTGTATTAATTTAAATAAAAACTTTATATCCAAAGATACTAAAATTATGATATTAGCTACTCAGAGCAGGAAGGTTTTCAAATCACTGACCTCAAAATCACTGTAACTAGGATATTGACATGTATGTGTCAAAAGAAATGCTGTAAATTTACTGTGGGCAAATATATCTTCCATCGTAATAAGATTTATCTGGATGATAGATTTTAGTTTAAATAATATTAATAGTAGGATCTAAAAATTTTGTAAGTAACTTACTATCATATTGTCAGAGTAAAATAAAATGCAGTAAGCAAATTAAATAATATTTTTATAGGCTTTTAAATTATCGAAACATAGATATTAATAGTTACTATGCAATTATCCACTGAACAAAATAAAATAATGTGTCTTACCTAGTTTGAAGAGCACCTTCCGCCCTCCCTCAATTGCGTGCACTAATCCCGTCACCACTAATCCCAGCACCACTACTCCCAACACCACTATTCTAGGAAAGACACACCATCGATGATAATACGACACGTGTTTGCCTGTATTTGCCTGTGTTTGCGTGTTTTGCGTATAGACACGAGGCATCTTCAGGTAATCCTCAAGATCAGGTGATCCTTAAGATGCCTCGTGTAGAGGAGAAACACGTGTCGTATTATCGTCGATAGTGTGCCTTTCCTAGAATAGTGGTGTTGGGAGTAGTGCTGCTGGGATTGGTGGTGATGGGATTAGTGCACGAAATTGAGGGAGGGCTGGAGATGCTCTTCAAACTAGGTAAGACACATCATTTTATTCAATTTAGCGGATGGTTGCAAAGTAATATCTTTATTATAATGAATTTCCGCAAAGTAGCACCTGATTCTATTAATTATCGAAACAATAAAATCTTATTTTAATTAAACCAAAAAGTACTTTTTTAATATTTACCTTTTTTAAATAATTAAAAATACCGTTTAAAAGAAAAAGAAAAACTGCAATTTTCTTACTCTACAATTATTATAGTCATGTCTGCCGTCATAAACTTAAACGGCGACGGTATTTTTAACGTGTGCTGATATTGTTACCCGACTGCCGCCTGAGCCTGAGTATGTGTTGTCATGTTAGTTTCCCCATTGGCATACATTTTATATTTTCTGGTTTTTTCATGCAATCCCTGAAAAGGATTGCATGAACATAATAATAACAATCCCTAAATCCACCCTCGTAGATCTTAATTTTTGATATAATAATATTGTATATTATTGTATTTGCAAATAAAGAATTTATTATTTGATTTATTGTTTCACGCTGGTATTCCGTGAGACCGTGGTTTTACTCTGGTCATGTCAACCCTTTCGTATTGCAGCTTTAATGTGGCGGTAGCAGAGAGCAGATGGTAGAGCGACCACATTTAATGTCATTCGTAAATTATGCGGGGCAGTATATAAGTATGCAGAATCGTATACGATCAGATGATGAATGCGTCAAGATATACGTGGATGATAAAAGCGTTTTCCTATCACCACTTACGAGTTGATACAAGTGCCCTGTTCTGGATTTGCCTAGGTAGAATTTTTTAATGTGACGTTATTTAATTCAATATAATCCCCAAAGATCATTTATTTTTAAACTTTTTGAATTCTCAAAAAGGTTAAAAGTTTTTCGAATAAAATATAGCAAACATCATTCCTGGCGTTGCTGTTCAGATAGATCTGTTCGTCAAGATACATCACAATCTGCTCAGTCATTCCGATGATTATCCCGGACAGACAGACAGACAAAATTTTACAAATAGCCATTCAAACCTGAGTGCTCTGCAAATAATAACACCTGAATAAAAAGCAGTTATTTAAATATTACTGATTGAGACTTCAATTTTATTTATATGTACTCGTATATACTTTAATTGTTACTAAAGTGAAAGCAGGCACCAGTTTTCCGACACATTCCCGCTTCCTATCGGAGACTCGACAAACTACACTCCGAAACTACTGCTCGGAGAGAAAAAACAAATAACATTTTTGGCGTCTCTCTTCGTCCCCTTGTTCAACTTATATGAGATAACTTGGAGTGGGCTTTTCATAGGGCAAAAACATAACAGTATCATAATTGTGATAATATTGTTGGGCAATATTAGTATATTCAAGTTTGGTAGAAAACTTAGCAGTCTAATACGCTTAGCAATAATTTTCTAATTCAGCAAAAATCTATTTACGCATTTAATCAATCAAACCTCCGGCTGCCTCGTTGGTCCAGTGTTAGTAAACGCGGCTGCTAATCGCGGATTCGATTCCTGGGTTTGAGTAAAAAAAATCATTTCTGTAATTTTTCTCTCAAGAAATTCTCAGTAGTAGCCCGGAGTCAGGAAGTTGACGGTGTTCATTTCGAGTCCTGAAAATCACGAAAAGCCATAAGTTCTGCACCGGATCTCTCTTCGGTCGTGTCGGATTTTTGTCCCATTAAGCAGCTGTTTCCGCATACAATTGTGAACTGTCGTGAGCTGCGCAGATGGTTAGTATCCTTTGAGACTGGGCGCCGTGACCGAAATTCGATCTAGAGAATATTATTCTAGAGGAAATTATCATTATTGTTATGAACAAAAATAATGTAAAGTTTTGTAAAACCGGTTTACCACGTGCTCTGCGGTGAAGGAAAACGTCGTGAGGATACCTGCATGTCTGAGGAATAAGAAAAAAAAATATTTCAAAGACATGTGAAGTTCGCCAATAGGCATTTGGGCAGCGCGGCGGACACTTCCTTGCTCTAAAACCCTCTCAGAAATGAGGGGGAGGCCTGTGCCCAGCAGTGGGATGTATTTAGGCTGTAACTTTACTTTTTTACTTTTGTAAAACTTATGTTCAGCAAAACTATTGGCAATCCTAGTACAGAAGTCATGCACCTTTTCAATCGACTTCAATAAAGGTTTTCAACCCAATTTTTAACTTCCCATTATAAAAGTTTTAAGTGGTAGAGCCATGCTACAGCTATATTACTGGTATATTTGTAGCAAGAATGGGAAGGACCGTGCTCTCACAAAATATCAGCGTAAAATAGCAGCTTAACGTTACTATGTTTCGTATGGTAAGTGTACCACGCATCTGTATTTTGCTTCGTAATCAAGGATAGATGTAGATGTCTATGGGTCACAGCAACTACTTAACATCAGGTGGACTGTGGGCTCGTTTGTCACCTTTGTTCTATAAAAAAATCAATGAATTTTAAAAATTGGGGAATTTATTGTTTTCACCCCTGTTTTTTGAAAATCGAGTTCTCGCCAGATCTCGAGGTTTCGCGGTCCTAGGAAGTTATTCTAGCTATTTTTACTTCTAAAATTGCGTCGATTGCCGTAAATTATATTAAAATAGGTTGATTTGTTCGTAAAATATTCTAAAATTATGACTTTTTTTGAGCTCTAAATGCAAGAAAAGTTTTATGGCATCATATAGATGGTGGTGCTACGATGCAGAACTATTGGATAAAAACGAGTAAGAAAGAGTCACTTTAGCACAGAATATTAGCGTGTATTATCAGCATAATGCTGCTAGGTTACATAAAATGACTGAAGATAATGAAAGATTGTATTAATAGTTACAAAGCATTTTATCTTAAGCACTCAGGTGTGAAAATACTAAATGGAGATATTAATATGGGCCACATTAGATAGACATTAGATAGGGCCACAGCAAGTGTGCTCGTTTTCACCGTTACCTACATCTCAGATTTAGACTGTCTCAAATCTTAAGTCATCAAAGTTCCATTTATTTAATTTTATTATCATCGTAAACTATTCCACTGCCACTAAAAAACCTCTACTTCAGCCTACTCATCCGTACTACTGTTCTGCAAATATCGGTAATAATAATAAAATATCATTACGGATTTTAATACGAATAGGTCAGATTATTCGTATTAAAATTCAAAATATAGCTGCAGCGTGGCTCCACCACAAAATCTCTATTAAGTTGAAAAAATGACGAATAAATGCGATAAGAGGTTCAAAATGGTCTTCACTTCACTTTACACACGCAAGTAATAATTACTCGAAATCTGTTTGAAGTTTTAATGTGATGAATCTCACCGGGGAGCTCGATTTAATGTCATCAAAGTGACATTTAATTTCCGAGCAGAATTTGTGTGCGAATATCAAACTTGATGAGTAAAGCTGTAAAGATAAATCTCGGCGATGAGGTCGCGTAATGATTGTCAGTGACAAACAAAAAACAGCTGAAAATTCAAAGTGGAAAACCGTGTCAAATATTTATTTGTGGAAATTATATGAAAATGATACAGATTATTTTAATGAAATGTTCCTGTATTATTATATATTTTAATGTAAAAATCTAAACGTTAATATTTTACGGTTAACTTTAAATTATACAATGCTGTAATTTATCCTATATTATAATATTTAAATTATTGTTTGTATGTATATTGTAAATTATATGTATTTGATTTCTCAGAAACAGTTTAAAATAATTTTTGACGGTTTAATTTTTTGTTAAAAAAGTTCTTATTTTATAATTTTTTGTGGCTATAATCTACTAACTACTACATGTTTAATTTTTGATTATTTTTAAATTAACTACTTACCTTACTTTAGCTATTAACTATTATATAATCCTACTTTAACTATAATTTGTTTAAAGCTCTAATCGACCTCGGAAAGAAAGCGTTTGCTAAAGGGCAGGCATATGTGGCACTGAGTAGAGTATAAACAATTGACGGTATTGTTTTATCTGATCTAGATCCAAATAAGGTATTACACCAACCTCACGATGAACGACCTTTAGTAAAAATGCAAAGACTGAGAGGTCTACTACACACAAGAGAAGAGAATCATCATCGTGAGTTTTTTTTTTTGGAATGTAACATAATAATGTTACGAGCTTGAGGTTCGTGACAATAAAAATTACCGATAAAATTAACTAAATTAACACTTTAATTTTCTTTACACAATTTAAAACTTAAAACACTTATAATTAAGCACACTAATTCACTTTATTTCGCTCCGAAGCTTCGCTTGTCTCGCCAAATTCAATACTACTCCGATCGAATCTTGCAGCGCATATAAATACAAATTAGCACCGAAACATCCAGAATATTCAAGTAAACACACGCTAGGGGCCGAGAGTTTGAGTGTCAACTTCTAGAAGCTTAGTTCTTCGTTCCGAGACTAGATGGCGCTGTCGGTTGAAAGATTAGTGATGTCATTTTCTTGAAAGCTCTCCCCCTCGCTCTCGTCCCTGACATTAGATGGCGCTAGCGCCGGATACATGACGTCGACTTATTCGCGCAACACTGCCCCCTTCTAAGACATGCTCGTCCCGAGCATTATCGAACCCATAATAACGCGCCAGGCGATCCACATGGACGATCTTAGGAGTCTCTCTTGCGCCTTTCTGTATCCGGTAGGTTACATCGTTGATCCTGGTTATAATCCGGTACGGGACGTCCCATTTAGCTTGAAGCTTAGGAGATTTCCCTTTGCTGCGGATTGGATTGTGAAACCACACTAGTGAACCTTCGTCGAACCCTTTGTTGTTCATTTTGCGGTCATACCGGGTACATCCATGACTACCGTGGCGTTTCCCTTATGTAGGTAGTCATGGATACGTCAGATTATAGTTCTAAAATACAAGAAATTTTGTCGGATGTAAGTACTTATAAAAAAGGTTAAAAACGACCCAACAAATAGCACACTAAAAACAACTAGTGACCTCATAAAGAAACACTCCGAAAAATTAAATCTGGACGTAAAATGGATAATACCTACGTGCGCCAAATCACCAAAATTGTATGGGTTACCAAAAATACACAAGCCCAATGCTCCATTACGTCCCATAGTGAGCCAAAATCGATTCACCAACTTACAGATTGGCTCAACACTTAGCGAAAATACTCTCACCGCTCAGGGGACATACAAGAGCACACATAAAGGATTCCTACCATTTTGTCAGCGAGATTAAAGACCTACATCTGGTAGACAATGAAACTATGGTCAGTTTTGATGTGCAGTCATTGTTTACATGCTTACCTGTTGAAGACTGCATCTCAATTGTAACTAGAAGGCTGGAAGAAAACAACATGCCCGTAGAATATGCAGTATTACTCAGACACTGCCTTACATCTGGCTACCTATTGTGGAAGGAGGAGTTCTACAAGCAAGTAGATGGTGTGGCGATGGGCTCACCTGTATCTCCCATTGTCGCCGACATATTCATGGAAGACTTTGAGGAGAAAGCCCTGCTTAGTTCTCCCATAAATCCAAGATTCTACAAGCGGTACGTAGACGACACTTTCACATTCTACCTTTAGACAAAGTAACTGCATTTTTAGACCATCTTAACTCTATAAATTCTAAAATTCAGTTCACAATGGAGTTAGAGGCAAACAATTCCTTAGCTTTTCTAGATGTGTTAGTAATTCGGAATCCTGAAAACACCTTGAGGTATACTGTGTATAGAAAAAAAGACCCATACAGATAGATATTTAAATGGTGATTCTCACCACCATCCTCCACAGTTAGCTACCGTGGGTAAATCTTTGTTTCAGAGAGCACGAGGGATCTGTGACAGTAAACACCTGGCTGCAGAGCTCCACCATGTCAAGCAAGTTTTGCATGACAACAAGCTTCGAGTACAGGATCGCCCCCGTCACTACATCAGATTTGATAGACCGCAAATCCTCGCTTAAGAACACCGATTCCTTCCAAGGATGATTCGCAAGGCTATTGAAATCAAAAAACATCCTTATTTCAATAGAGAAGATGGCTGGGTGCTACCATCTGCTTGGGATCCTATAATAAATAAAATTAAATCCCAACCCAAGCATACAACTGCAAGACTTCAAGTTACCATAATCATACTGCATAGATCGGAACAAAAGTTAAATTTTAATCTATGGTAACCGCGGTTAACTATGACATATGGACGTTGAACATCTCAGTCCCGCCCGTGACCATGAGTGCTGTAAAGCGTTCGAAACGTCGGGTATTAAAAAAGTTAAATATACGCGATAAATTCCGTAAAAACTAGTATTATTTCAATCTTCTTAATGCTGTACACGTTCCCTGGTAAACGCACCTTCCATAAAAAGTTCCTCCTGTCCACATTTCAAAACACCTTGCTTAACGTCGATCTCACAACAATTATTCAACAATTATTTATTTTAAAGTCTAGGCCTAGGATGCAGTCGTCCATTATATCAGCCACGATGATATTATGCAGGTAAATCACGTTGCCTAGCTACAACTCCATCTCCTTCTCTCCACGGACGGGTATACGCTGACCGGTGGCTGTTACCAAATTAATGCGTTCTCGGTTGTATGCGGAGTCCCCAAGGAACTTACTTATAAGTTGGGAACTAACAACCGTACGAGAGGCTCCAGTGTCTATGGTCAGTTGACACGGCATTCCGTTGACCTCGCCCTTGATGATTAGACTGTTCTCATCATGGGTTTGTGAGATCGAGATCCTTGGGGCTTTTTTAACATCAGGCAGCACATGCCCCGCAGTTCTGGCTTTTACTCGTTTCCCTGCTGCTGCTGGGCGGTGCTGTTGGCCGCACTACCCTCCTGAGATCGTTCACTTTCTAGGGTTCGCTTAGGGCAGCTGGATCGAAGGTGGCCCTTTTCCCCACAGCCATAGCACGTAGGGCTGTATCCTTTGTTGCGGTCGAGAACTATAGCTGCTGCAACCTCCCTGACGCGATGGGAACGATGATCCTGCCGCACGGCTTCCAACTCTAGTGCATGGGACAAGGCGTCCTTAAGCGTCTCGTGGTCCCCAAGCCTCACAGCAGCTCTGACTTCCAGGTCACGGATGCCGTCGATGAATGTCTGCACCAGGTTCCCTTCAATGAGCGCAGGTACAGACCGGTATGCTTTTCGTATCAGCTTCTCCATCTCTAGAGACCACTGCTGCAGGTTTTCGTTGATGCGCTACACGCGATCTTTAAGCTGCGCACGAAAGACGTGATCCAGGTGAGCGTCGCCATATCTCGCCTCCAATGCCTCAAGGAGTTGCTCATAAGTCACTTCCTCACCGAGAGCTTCCAGAACTGTTAAGGCCTGGTCGCGCAGGCCTACTGTGAGAGCAGTCATGGCCTGACTTTTATTCCAGCCGTTCGCCTTCATAACAGCCTCGAACTGGATTTTGTAGGCTGACCAGGAAGAAGTCCCTTTAAACGGTGGCACCTTGAACCCACGTAGCGAAGGTAGTTCCATCCCCAAGTTGGAGTTCATCCAGCGTTTTCTTAACTTGGTTGATTTGGATCTCAGCTTCCTACAGGCGGTTATCATGTTGATCATCCTTATCCTTCACCTCCCTTATATCTTTCCCGAAGGTAGCGTGAAGGTCCTTCATGAGACGCATCTGTTCTTCCTGGCCGCCCCGCAGCTGCTCTTCCAACCGACGGACCTGTTCCTCCTGTCGGCGAGCCTGTTCCTCCTGTCGGTGAGCCTGTTCCTCCTGCTGTTCTTTCAACAGACTGGCCTGTTCCTTTCGTCCGCGCTGCAGCTGCTCCTGTAGCATCGCCATCAGAGCACCTAAGTCAAGTGCTGTAGATGTAGGAGCTACTGACGGGCCCGCAGCCTCCGTGGCTGGCAGTTGGCCCTCCGGCGTCTGCGGCGTTGCGCCACCAAATCTCCTCTGGTCCGTCTCATGCTGGCGTTGACTGCGGGTACGGACACCCTCCGTTTCTTCCTTAGGTAAAATCGGCATGATTTTATTCCACTTCTGACACCAATTGTTACGAGCTTGAGGTTCGTGACAATAAAAATTGCCGATAAAATTACTTAAATTAACACTTTCATTTTCTTTACACAAATTAAAACTTAAAACACTAATAATTAAACACACTAACATACTTTATTTCGCTCCGAAGCTTCGCTTGTCTCCCCAAATTCAATACTTCTCCGATCGCATCTTGCAGCGCCTACAAATACAAATTAGCACCGAAACATCCAGAAATTCAAGTAAACACGCGCAAGGGGCTGAAAGTTCGAGTGTCAACTTCTAGAAGCTTAGTTCTTCGTTTCGATACTAGATGGCGCTGTCGGTTGTAAGATTAGTGATGTCATTTTCTGGAAAGCTCCCCTCGCTCTCGTCCCTGACACTAGATGGCGCTAGTGCCGGATACATGACGTCGACTTATTCGCGCAACAATAACATAAACACTCACGTCTGTCACCCAGAGGGGTAGGCAGAGACTACAGACTTCCTTTTGGCACGATCCTGACCCAACTCTCTCGCCTCCTTCACATCCATATACCTACGCATACATGCTCGTCGGTTAAGGGTGCTCCTAATTTGGCACGTTTTCAATAAATCCCTAATTTGGTCGATAAATTTTCACCTAGGACGTCCCTTTCCGACTCTGCCATTCACTTCTGCAACATAAATTTTCTTTGTCACTCTTTCCTTATTCATTCTTTCCACATGACCAAACCACCGAAGCATTCCTTTCTTAATCCTGGTCACAACATAATCTTGCAAACCACATTCTTCTCTTATCACACAATTTCTTACCGTGTCATTCAGATACAGCCCTAACATACTCCTTAACGACCGTATTTCTACTGCGTTCATTCTACTCTCATGCTTCTTCTGTAATTATTATGTAATGTTGTCATATACACCTCAGCAATAAAATCTGTGAGTAAATAATAAATCAACCCTATTTTCCCACCCTAAGAGTATTTTTTTTTCAAATTTATATGGGATCAATTTCGAGTCCAATAAATCCATTAAAAAAAATTATGAAAATTGGACTACTCTGTAAAAAGTTATGCGTGATATAAATAAACAAAAAATATACTCGTCGACTTGAGAACCTCCTTTTTTTCATCGATTGAAAATAAATGTACAATTGTATGTGGAATTTGTTTTCTTTAGAATGAAACACAGCTTGGTGTTTGACTTGAAGGTTTATTCTCTCTCTTCACAGCTATATCGTCTTGTCACAATGGCTTCCCATTTGCTAGTGCTTCAAATCTAACTTCCCTTCATTCTTACTTCTTATTCAGTCACTCGCTCATTATTCACTCATTTTAAATACGTGCTCTTTCACTCACTTTCATACTGTCATCTTGCTATCTTTATCACACATTCATTCTGTCACTTCATTCCTTTACGTTCCGTCCCACATTCGGTCTTCCTGCAATCGGTCTGTCCTCAGGCTGATCAACAAAACTAACTTTTGCACAATCTTACAGCTAAATACTATAATAAACACAATAAATACATCCTTAACTTTAACAAATACTAAGTATGGAGTACAACTCTAAACATAGGAACAAATTAAAAACGTTTGAGTGGTTCCAGGGGTCAGCGTAAATGAACATTATGACACGGGATTCTTATATAAAAAGAAGATTTATTACTATAGCAAAAGAAGTGTATTTTTAAATTATGTATTAAAAATTTAATATTTCAACTTTTTTTTCATATTTACTTTTAAATTTCAAGTCTCAAGCTCATCGTGAATTTAGTTTCAAAAAGTGCCTAAAACGCTGGCTGCATTTCCTCACTGAAGCTTTTGAGCGAGAAAAGAACCGTGGACCCCAAGGACCAATAGTCTCTACAGCAAGTGGCACAAATATGTAGTCATCTTTCAACGACTCAAATTCGCGTCGCTTGCTTAGTTCAATTGTCTCTCACGCAACCCGTACTTTAAACGAAGTACTTGAAGTACCTTTAAGTGAAGGCCATGTTAGTCTCTAAAAAGCTTAGCGTGCTCAGCAGAGCGGGACATTATTTAATGCCGATACACCGCCTGCAACTTTACAAAGCGCCGGCCACACAGGGTTCGGTAACACATAATATACCGTTCCTATCTCTGGGTTGGGGTTTTTTTTTATAGGATAGGGTGACAAACGAGCACACAGTCAACCTGATGGTAAGTGGTCACTGTGGCCCATAGACATCTACATCAATCCTCGATTACGTATCAAAATGCAGATGCGTTGTCACCTGTGAGGACTAAGATGGAATGCCTCGCTTCCAGTAAAAAGGGTCTCCGGTTCTCTACACTCACCATACGAAATACAGCAGCATTAAGCTACTATTTCACGCTGGTATTCTGTGAGAGCGTGGTCCTTCCCCGGTCGAGCCGACCCATTCGTGCTACAACTATACTACTAATATAACTGCAGCATGGCTCTACCACATATAAACCTTCAAGAAAAGAGCTTAATCCTTTCTAAAGGGTCGGCAACGCACCTGCGATTCCCCTGGTGTTGCAGTTGTTCACGGACGGTGGTAATCACTTACCATCATGTGTCGGGTTGGCCGTATGTTCGTTTGCCTGCTGGATGTTGTGCTCGATAGAATGCCTTGCTTAAAGTGAAAAGTGTCTCCTGTTCTCTACACTCATCACAAAATACACAGCAACATTAATTTGCTGATTTACTCTGGTATTCTGTGTAGGCGTGGTCCACCCTGGTCGAGCTGCAGCATGGTTCTACCACTTAAAAAATATTTATATAGACAGACCGTTTTTATTCATAACAAGACATTACATCTTAGTCCTAACGAGTGACAAAACACCAGCATTTTATTTTTTTGTCCAGTTTAAATATATCCACCTGATAATATCCACTTACCATCACGTTGACTATGTCGTTTCTCAGCCCTATTATATAAAAGCAAAGAGAAGAAATAACTTTTCCAGCAACTGTTGTACGTCTATATGAAAAGTTGATTTTCTACGTCGTAATTGATGTGTACCTGTTTTCCGTCATAATGAACTCTTTTTTCAAAGATACACGTGAACGTATAAATTAATTATATTATACATATAAAGTAGCATTGTACTAAATGCAAACAGTGGTTTGGTAGTATTTATTTCGTCGCAACAAGGCTGTGTCTCACTGTTTTAAGTTGGCTACAATACGACTTAGACTTTACTACAAAAGCTTGACAGAAAATAAAGGAATTTTGTCGTAATTAATGAACGCCACCAAGCACAGAATAAATAACCAACTTTAATTTGTCTTCTGAATATTTTGAGTTATATCTTTCATTAATTTAATTTAATTTTAACGATGAGGTTGTTTGTTTAGTACGAGAAACTGGAGATAAAAGAACAGTGTATAACATTGAATAAAACTAAATTTAGCTTTATTCAATGTGTAGTATTCGCGTAAATTTAAGAAATCATTAAGTGTATAATACTTTCAGACACGATCGCAGATGAAAAGCCCACTCGTAAACCACCCCACCAGTAAAAATAAAGAGGGTCCTTAGTTCTTGTCATATAACATACGAAAGTCAATATTCGGGCTCATATTTTACTTAAGTTAAAGCTTGATCTTTTCCTGGCCGTAACAAACGATTTTACACGTCTATCACAATAGCACTGCTTTTTGGCTCTACCACTTTAAAATATTTCATCTTTTCTGTTATCTTTAATTGCTTGACTAATATCTCACCCAATGATTAGTGGTGATGTAGCAGAAGATGGTAAAGCACATTTACTTGGCGTAACTACTGAATACTTTACATAGTAAAAAGTACAGAAAGATCACTTCTTTATGAGTTTGAAAAGTACAAAAGGATTGAGTACCGAATATTATATTCACCTACAAGGTGCCTCTCTTCATATGGCTTAACTTTTCCAACGCGATGAGTATAACCTTTAGTTTGTCTTATTTTGACAAATAGTTTTTGTGAGCGAACAAGAAACAGAATAACCAAGATGACGACGCGGCGCATGAGTCATAAGGTTACGTGTATTCCGGGCAGAGGGCGGCAAGCGGCTAAGCACTTAAAGGCGGGCCCACGCCAAAGCGGGCCTACTGTTTTCTCTACTGTTGATTTGTAAAACAATTGTACAAACTTTATGGAAAGCTATATTATAACTATAGCTAGAAAAAAAACTGTGATTTGGAGATTACGTGTTATAAAATAGATATGAGTTAATGAGTTCTTGTGAACTTAGTTTAGAAAAAATTATGGTGACGTAAGAAAATGCACCACTCCATATTATCTCAAAGGTGTCATGTGGTAAAAACTGTGGTCACCAATCTACGTACCAAGCGTTGCAATTATGGGAAGCCAATGTTTATTTAATTGATATTAAAATAAAAATGAAACAATTATTGTTAAATTTTCTAGTAAGCCGCCGCTACACTCGCAAGACTTCGAAGTGTAATCAATCATTTTAGAATGCGGTAAGTAATCAAGAAGGATTGAATAAGGAGTAAGTAGGACTTTACATTTTATTAAAAATTTAAAATTTACTTTCATAACTGCTTCGAAACAAAAACATTTGTGAAAGTTAAAGTTACAGCCTATATACGTCCCACTGTTGGACCAGACCTCCTCTCATTTATTATATATTTAATAATCTCCTAAGCTTCAAGCACTAGTATCTATACTTGTATCCGGCACTAGCGCCATCTAATGTCAGGGACGAGAGCGAGGGGAGCTTTCAAGAAAATGACATCACTAATCTTTCCACTGACAGCGCCATCTAGTCTCGGAACGAAGAACTAAGCTTCTAGAAGTTGACACTCAAACTCTCGGCCCCTTGCGCGTGTTTACTTGAATTTCTGGATGTTTCGGTGCTAATTTGTATTTATAGGCGCTGCAAGATGCGATCGGAGAAGTATTGAATTTGGGGAGACAAGCGAAGCTTCGGAGCGAAATAAAGTGAGTTAGTGTGCTTAATTATTAGTGTTTTAAGTTTTAATTTGTGTAAAGAAAATTAAAGTGTTAATTTAGGTAATTTTATCGGCAATTTTTATTGTCACGAACCTCAAGCTCGTAACATTATTATGTTACATTCCAAAAAAAAAAAAAAACTCACGATCTATGAGTTTTAGACTTGATAAGTCTAAAGCTTCTCTTCTCTTGTGTGTAGTAGACCTCTCAGTCTTTGCATTTTTACTAAAGGTCGTTCATCGTGAGGTTTGTGTAATACCTTATTTGGATCTAGATCAGATAAAACAATACCGTCAAGTGTTTATACTCTACTCAGTGCCACATATGCCTGCCCTTTGGCAAACGCTTTCTTTCCGAGGTCGATTAGAGCTTTAAACAAATTATAGTTAAAGTAGGATTATATAATAGTTAATAGCTAAAGTAAGGTAAGTAGCTAATTAAAAAATAACCAAAAATTAAACATGTAGTAGTTAGTAGATTATAGCCACAAAAAATTATAAAATAAGAACTTTTCAACAAAAAATTAAACCGTCAACTATTATTTTAAACTGTTTCTGTGAAATCAAATACATATAATTTACAATATACATACAAACAATAATTTAAATATTATAATATAGGATAAATTACAGCATTGTATAATTTAAAGTTAACCGTAAAATATTAACGTTTAGATTTTTACATTGAAATACATAATAATACAGGAACATTTCATTAAAATAATCTGTAGCATTTTCATATAATTTACACAAATAAATATTTGACACGGTTTTCCACTTTGAATTTTCAGCTGTTTTTTGTTTGTCACTGACAATCATTACGCGACCTCATCGCCGAGATTTATCTTTACAGCTTTACTCATCAAGTTTGATATTCGCACACAAATTCTGCTCGGAAATTAAAAGTCACTTTGATGACATTAAATCGAGCTCCCCGGTGAGATTCATCACATTAAAATTTCAAACAGATTGCGAGTAATTATTCCTTGCGTGTGTAAAGTGAAGTGAAGACCATTTTGAACCTCTTATCGCATTTATTCGTCATTGTTTAACTTAATAGAGATTATTTGGTGGACCCATGCTGCAGCTATATTTTGAATTTTAATACGAATAATCTGACCTATTCGTATTAAAATCCGTAATGATATTTTATTATTATTACCGATATTTGCAGAACAGTAGTACGGATGAGTAGGCTGAAGTAGAGGTTTTTTAGTGGATAATAAAATTAACTAAATGAAACTTTAATGACTTAAGATTTGAGACAGTCTAAATCTGAGATGTAGGTAACGGTGAAAACGAGCACACTTGCTGTGGCCCTATCTAATGTCTATCTAATGTGGCCCATATTAATATCTTCATTTAGGATTTTCACACCTGAGTGCTTAAGATAAAATGCTTTGTAACTATTTAATACGATCTTTCATTATCCTCAGTCATTTTATGTAACCTAGCAGCATTATGCTGATAGTACACGCTAATATTCTGTGCTAAAGTGACTCTTCCTTACTCGTTTTTATCCAATAGTTCTGCATCGTAGCACCACCATCTATATGATGCCATAAAACTTTTCTTGCATTTAGAGCTCAAAAAAGTCATAATTTTGGAAAAAAATTTTTGAATATTTTACGAACAAATCAACCTATTTTAATATAATTTACGGCAATCGACGCAATTTTAGAAGCAAAAATAGCTAGAATAACTTCCTAGGACCTCGAAACCTCGAGATCTGGCGAGAACTCGATTTTCAAAAACAGGGGTGAAAACAATAAATTCCCCAACTTTTTAAAATTCATTGATTTTTTTTATAGAATAAAGGTGACAAACGAGCCCACATGCCCACCTGCACCTGCCCACATGCACAACCTGATGTTAAGTAGTTGCTGTGACCCATAGACATCTACATCTATCCTTGATTACGAAGCAAAATACAGATACGTAGTTAGTACACTTACCATACGAAACATAGTATCGTTAAGCTGCTATTTTACGCTGATATTCTGTGAGAGCACGGTCCTTCCCATTCTTACTACAAATATACCAGTAATATAGCTGCAGCATGGCTCTACCACGTAAAACTTTTATAACGGGAATTAACTTCCCGTTATAAAATTGGGTTGAAAACCTTTATTGAAGTCGATTGAAAAGGTGCATGACTTCTGTACCAGGATTGCCAATAGTTTTGCTAAACATAAGTTTTACAAAGAAAAAAAGTAAAGTTACAGCCTATATACATGCCACTGCTGGGCACAGGCCTCCTCTCATTTCTGAGAGGGTTTTAGAGCAAGAAAGTGTCCGCCGCGCTGCCCAAATGCGTATTGGCGAACTTCACATGTCCTTGAAATATTTTTTTTTTTCTTATTCCTCAGACATGCAGGTGTCCTCACGATGTTTTCCTTCACCGCAGAGCACGTGTTAAACTGGTTTTACAAAACTTTAACTGCAGTAGCCATTTTAGTGCAGCATGGTCAGTTCTTAAGCGAAATTTTCGTCCCAGAAGATATTTGCTAAAATGCTGCAACGACTTTACCACAGCTAGCAATTCGCGTCTTGTGACACAATAGTTCCTTTCCGGTTTTGACAACGACTTGCTGAAGTACGCTATCACGACCTCTTGGTCACCATTCCGTTGAGACAACACACCGCCAAGTCCTATATCACTTGCGTCTGTGTCAACTATAAATTCTTTGCTTGCATCAGGGTATCCCAAAATAGGTGTTTTGCACAAACGGTCCTTGAGCTCCTGGAATGCGATATTGCAACTTTCATCCCAGCAGAAATGTCGCTTCTCCTCGGTTAGCTTATGTAGAGGTTTAGCTATATCTGCAAAGTTCTTCACAAATCGCCGATAATAAGAGCACAAACCCAAAAATGCTCTAACCTGCGTCTTGTCCTTTGGAACCGGCCAATCCTTGACAGCGGCGATTTTCTCCGGATCCGTACGGATACCTTCTTCCGACACTACATACCCCAAAAAGTTGACTTGCCGTTTGAATAGCGAACATTTCTTCGGACTCAACTTGAGGTTGGCACTCTGAATCTTCATGAGCACGCGTTTCAGATTCTGAAGGTGTTCCTCAAACGTACGGCCCACGGTGATGATGTCATCCAAGTAGACCAGACAGGCATCGCCAATTAGCCCAGTAAGTGCAAGCTCCATCAGCCTTTCAAACGTTGCTGGAGAATTGCACAACCCAAACGGCATTACTTTAAATTGCCACAGACCCTTTCCCGTCGAGAACGCAGTTTTCTCCTTATCCTTAGGGTCAATTTCAACTTGGCAGTAGCCACTTTTTAGATCCAGCGTGCTAAACCACTTTATTCCTGTAAGCATGTCCAGCGTGTCATCAATTCTTGGCAAGGAATAGCTCTCCTTTTTCGTAACGTCATTCAGACGGCGGTAGTCAACACAAAACCGCATGCTGCCATCTTTTTTCTTTACCAGCACCACTGGTGAACACCATGGACTAGAGGAAGTTTCAATAACACCATCCTTCACTATTCCTTCAATCATGGTTTCCACTTCCTTTTGACGTGCTACCGGCAATCTTCTTGGTCGCGGACGGATAGGCACTTCTTCTCCTGTGTTTATTTTGTGTTGAACTAAGCCAGTCTTTCCTATGTCAGCATCGTTAGATGAGAATACATCGGCATACTTGAGTAACAAATTCTTCGCCTTGACCATTTCAGTCGGGGAGAGAACGCTGCGACAGTCTTCCAAAAGTGTGGTCACCCTCGTTTGTGTATCCTTGCTGGGGGTCTCACTCGATAGATATTGGCACCGACGTAACCAATCCACTTCCTCAGAAGTACCAGCGTGCCTTTTTCTATAATCTGTTCCCGGTCACAAAGGTTCAGCACACGTACTCCTGAGATGTCGGTGGTTCTGACCAAGGTTCGAGCTACTTTCCATGGAAGATCATTGTTTACCCTTTCCACAAGTACACAACGGTGAGCTTGCCCAGCGTTTCGAGGGAAGACTAACCGGAACAATCGTTTCCGATCTCGGCGGAAGAACAATCTTCTTAATGCTGTACACGTTCCCTGGTAACGCACCTTCCATAAAAAGTTCCTCCTGTCCACATTTCAAAACACCTTGCTTAACGTCGATCTCACAACAATTATTCCTCATAAAGTCTAGGCCCAGGATGCAGTCGTCCATTATATCAGCCACGATGACATTATGCAGGTAGATCACATTGCCTAGCTTTAACTCCATCTCCTTCTCTCCACGGACGGGTATACGCTGACCGGTGGCTGTTACCAAATTAATGCGTTCTCGGTTGTATGCGGAGTCCCCAAGGAACTTACTTATAAGTTGGGAACTAACAACCGTACGAGAGGCCCCAGTGTCTATGGTTAGTTTACACGGCATTCCATTGACCTCGCCCTTGATGATTAGACTGTTCCCATCATTGGTTTGTGAGATCGAAATCCTTGGGGCTCTTTTAACATCAGCCAGCACCCGCCCCGCAGTTCTGGCTTTTACTCGTTTCCCTGCTGCTGCTGGGCGGTGCTGTTGGCCGCACTACCCTCCTGAGATCGTTCACTTTCTAGGGTTCGCTTAGGGCAGCTGGATCGAAGGTGGCCCTTTTCCCCACAGCCATAGCACCTAGGGCCTTTGTTGCGGTTGCGAACTGTAGCTGCTGCAACCTCCCTGACGCGATGGGAACGATGATCCTGCCGCACGGCTTCCACCTCCAGTACATGGGCCAAGGCGTCCTTAAGCGTCTCGTGGTGCCCGAGCCTCACAGCAGCTCTGACTTCCAGGTCGCGGATGCCGTCGATGAATGTCTGCACCAGGTTCCCTTCAATGAGCGCAGGTACAGACCGGTATGCTTTTCGCACCAGCTTCTTCACCTCTAGAGCCCACTGCTGCAGGTTTTCATTGATGCGCTGCACGCGATCTTTAAGCTGCGCACGAAAGACGTGTTCCAGGTGAGCGTCGCCATATCTCGCTTCCAATGCCTCAAGGAGTTGCTCATAAGTCACTTCCTCACCGAGAGCTTCCAGAACAGTTAAGGCCTGGTCGCGCAGGGCTAGTGTGAGAGCAGTCATGGCCTGACTTTTATTCCAGCCGTTCGCCTTCATAACAGCCTCGAACTGGATTTTGTAGGCTGACCAGGAAGAAGTCCCGTCGAACGGTGGCACTTTGAACCCACGTAGCGAAGGTGTAGTAGCTACTAAGGGAGCTGTAGTTCCATCACCCAGTTTGAGGTACCTCTTGTCGGCGGGTTTGTTCCTCTTGTCGACGGGCCTGTTCATCCTGTCCGCCCCGCAGCTGCTCTTCCAACCGACGGACCTGTTCCTCCTGTCGGCGAGCCTGTTCCTCCTGTCGGCGAGCCTGTACCTCCTGTCGGCGAGCCTGCTCCTGCAGCATCACCATCAGAGCACCTAAGTCAGGTGCTGCAGATGTAGGAGCTACTGACGGGCCCGCAAAACTGTTGGGTCTCTATTTAATGTATCGTTGGTCTAGTGATCACGAGTACGACTGCTGATCATGGGGATCTGGGTTTGAATTCCAGGTTGGGGCAGAATCAGTTATTGGATTTCTCTGTCAGTGCGCGTTGGCGGACTCCAAATGCATGCGAAATATTTTAATCCTAGGGGATACAGGCTTCCTCGCGATATATTTTTTCACCGCCAAACACGTGGCAAATTAGAACTTAAAATTAGACTTCACAATATCAGTGAAGTTCAATTTTAAGTTCTATGCACATACATTTTAAAAGAAAATAATGATTTTAAAATGAGTTTTAAGGCGAGCTCCTCCAAGTTACCACGATATCGTAATAAAAATAATATTATATTCTATTTTATTGTGTAATAAAATATTCCTCTAGATCTTCATCTCTTTCTTATCTCGACTTACCAATAAAAGATACAGAGTTGCGGCAGTGTTAGAAATTTCACAATTCTCCATATCATCCCGTGGGTGTCTTAATAGGCGACAGGAACTGAAACAGGAGATAGACTACAGTACCTCCCTGACTACAACTGAAAATAATATAAAATTGCGGTTGCCAACCTTCCTGATAAGTTTAACAACTATGACAAATATGAGGTTTATTTGCGATAATCTATGGCGGAGGCCTTTTTTCAGCAACAAACTTTCGATAGGTTTTAAAGAATTAATGAATGATGCACCTGTAATATTCGTATATATACGTGATCTGAAAAGTTTTCGACGTAACTAGGACACTTTTTGTAAAATTTTTATTAAAGAAAAATTGTACAAAAAAGGTTATATAATATAAATGAATACATAAAATACATTTGGATGATGGGAATGAGGTGATCGCCACCACGTTGGTTCAATAAAAATTCATACAAAAATTGTACAAAATAAATTCATTGTAAATCGAAACATGTTTAAAAAGAGTCCCACACAGTTCTTGCTGGTTCTTCCCAGGACAGAGGTTTTTTTTTGGTAAACGTTAAATAAAAAATGACAACTTATAAAACATTTCTCTTAAAATTTATTTTTATTTTTCCACATAGTCCCCTTGTTACACTCTACACACTACTATGCTCCCGTCTCTCTAACCCGTCGAAATGTTTGTTGTGAGATTTTAGATGCGGGAACAAAAAGAAGTCGCTTGGGGCTAGATCTGGTGGGTAAGGTGAATGGTCAAGCAGTTTAAACGGTAATTCTTGGATTTTTGCCATTGCAACCGCTGAGGTGTGAGACGGCGCGTTGTTATAGTGAAACAGGTTTTACTTTTTCTGTAAATGTGGCCGATTTTCCGCAATTTATGTCTTCAATTTGTCAAGTAATAATGCGTAGTATGTTCCTGTAATGGTTTTAGTTTTTTGAAAGTAAACGATTAAGATAACTCCATGACTATCCCAAAAAAAAAAAAAAAAAAAAACAGTCGCCATCACTTTCACAGCCAAAAAAACCAGTTATTGCATTTTTAGAAGCCGTTTCCCTCTTTGCGAACTGTATTAGACTGTATTTTGTTTCGGGCTTATTATTAATAGTAAATTGCACCTAAAGTTAATAATTGACGCTGAAACTCCGATATATTGCCTAAACTGCGCCAACAGAGCGTTTAAAATGTTTATTCGAACATGTTTTTGGTCTAACGTGAGCAAACGCCGCACCCAAAGCGCTGACAGCTTTATCATGCTTTAATCTTGATTTAATATGTGACAATATCATTTGGGCGGTAGTGGAATAAACGGTGCTCTGTACGAGCTCTTATTATTTTAATTTATTTTAACAGTCCTTATAAGTTTTAAACAGTGATTAGTGTAATAAAGTAACCATAAACACGCTAATTAACGGCACCAGTGTTATTCAAGGTATTCGTAGTGTATAATAAACAAAAATACTGCTAAATAAAAATAATTGTAACAGTGACTAATACAGATAAATTTAAGATATCTCAAGTGATTGTGAATGTGTATCCAGACTCACAGTGCTCTGATACAAAACGATATATAGTGAATTGTGGAATAATCGGATTAACTACGATTTCAACAAATTTAATATTAAATACAGACCGTTTTTTATTTTTAAAAAACTTGGAAGTAGCGCCACCTTTCAAAATTTAATGGTACTACTGACCTGCATACATTGATAGGTAATAAAGCACTAGTATGACCTACAACAGATGTCACTACTGATCTGAAATTATTTTGTTAACTATAGTGATTTGTAATTTCAATGCAATTAAAAAGACAATAATAATGGAAAAAACAAACATCACTTTACGAAAACACAAATCTAAATCAGTTACAGATCTTTCAATAATTATCGATGAATGCAATGTAAATTATTCGAATCCTTTCGACACATCTACGCTAAGTTTACCAAACACTTCCATCACGGAAAATGACTACACAAAAAACTTACAACGTCAAATTAATGAACAGAAATTATTACTGGAATCTGCTAACGAAGAAGTGGAGCGATTATCTCTAGAAAATATAGATCTAAAAAAAACTCTAGCCCAAAGAGAAAATACTCTAAGTTTAATGAAAAAAATTGGTATTTCTGAAAATTCAGTAATGTCTTCTCCGGTCATAAAAAGAATTAAAAACTTTATATCTGTGGGTAAAACTCCTACAAAAACAAATTCCATATCCCCTAAGACAAGTATTACACAAGTAATTAATCTTGAAAACAAAATTAAGAAACTTGAACAAGAATTGGAAGATGCTAACAGACAAATAGAAAAATTAAACCAAAATATAAAAAAATTACAGGGTAATGTAATATGCTCCACAACAAAAAAAGAAGCCAAAGAGTACACCGAAAATCATTCCACGTGCACCACAGACCTGACACCTTCGCAATTTCAAACAAAAATAATAGTAAAGAATGGAATAAGCTCCATGATTCCAACATACAGCACTAAGAAAAAAATATTTATCATCGCAGATCAACAGGGTCGAGGAGTTCGTCACTGCCTTCAAAACCTTATCGGAGATGAATTTTTAGTCACTTCTCTATGGAAACCGGGTGCGAAAACGTATGATCTATTATCCTCATTTAAACAGGAATTGTTGTCACTCACAAGTAAAGATTACGTCATAATTATGGGGGGAATTAATGACAAAAATCCATTTGAATTTAAGTGTAATATAGAAGTTTATTTGAATTCTTTATCAAATACAAATGTAATTATATCCGAAATTCCATATAACAAACTTTTAAATGAAAAAAAAATTAAATTATGAACTGAGATATATTTGTAATCGTCACAAAAATTGTATATTTGTAGAGATGGGTTTTGATCATTTTATACCATTTAAGTCATTTTTTTCCACTTTTGTTTGCCGCTCGTTGCTAAAAGAGATATTACGCAATGAATATCAAATAAAAATTAACGCATACAAAATAACAAACAATCATGTAATTTCATATAATTGTATTGATTCTGACAAATTATTCGATAAATCTACGCAAACCGAAGAATGTATGTCAAACTTTACCGTTCCCATCTCTACAAAAAACACAAATCAAGCTATAACCAGAGACGGAGTAGGACCAACAAAAGACAATAATTTAACAAGTAACTCTACTTTTCGGAGTTTATTTTAATATTATGTTTCAAAATATGCAAAGTATTTGTAATAAAACTCACCTACTAGAGGCATTTATAGAGGATAGATGTAATTTTCATGTCATATGTATATCAGAGTCTTGGTTAAATAAACAAAAGAAAGATTTGTTGAAAATAGAAGGATATTCCGTAAGCTCATCTTTCTGCCGGGAGGAGCATGACGGTGGTGGAGTATGTATACTAATAAAAAACACATTAGAATATTACGAACGAATAGATATATCTTCGTTGTCCACCGAAATGATTTTTGAAATATGTGCTACTGAAATCTCTCAAATAAACTTGTTAATTATTAACCTCTACTGGCCTAATAGCAAAAGGGAAATCGAAGTATTCTATTCATGTCTAGAAAAACTCTTGAGTCTCATCTCAAAAAAGGATTATTCTAAGAATATTATCATAGGTGGCGACTTTAACGTAGACTTCCTAACAAATAATAGCGAAAAAAATAGGCTCTCTAATTTAATGTTATCGTATAACTTCCACCAAAAGATTAAACAACCCACCAGAATTACACCAAACAGCTCCACATGCATTGATCTACTTTTTATTAATTTTAAATTAAAGGATATGAAAATAACTGTTCATGAATTTGGTTTTTCAGATCATTGTAGTTTATTAATTTCTATACCGTCTCTAATACAAAACTTAAAGCAATTTTTATTAAATAAACGAATATACAATAACTTAAATATAACTAAATTCAAAAATGAAATTTCTAATATAAATTGGGATGACATACTTAAACCTAATAAAACTGTAAATGAGAATTATGACATATTTAGTGAAATTTTACAAAGAGCTTTAAATAAATGTATACCAAAAATCCAAATAAAAATAAAAAAATTCTCCAAAGAAAAATTATTTAACAGTAGGATTAAAAACATCGTGTCGCTATAAAAGATTTTTTAAAGTTATTGGTTTCCAAAACCAAAAATGAAAATTTTAAATATCATTATAAACATTATTGTAAAATATTAAAAAAAAGCCATCAATTTATCCAAAAAATTATGTAACAAATATAAATTTGAAAATTCTCAAAATAAAACTAAAACTATGTGGCAAATCATAAATAACGAGACTAACAAAAATTCACGAAAATATAGAAATGTTCAACTAAAAATAACAGATAAACATATATCATGTGATCCTAAAATAGTAGCGAACTTATTTAATACCTTTTATGCATCTATAGGAAATTTACACTCAAATAACTGTAATTTAAATAAAACAACTTTAACAAAATCCATCGAAAACACTCTCTTCTTAAGCCCAGTAGAAACTCATGAAATGAATACCATAATAAAAAATCTTAAAAATAAATCATCCTACGGCATTGATGAAATGACTCCTATTTTGATTAAAAGTTGTGCTGATTTGTTAACAATCCCCTATACAATATTGGTAAATCAATCTTTTTCAGAAGGTATCTTCCCAGATGCCCTCAAAATATCTCTAATCAAACCCTTGCATAAAAAGGGCGAAACTACTGACATAAATAATTATCGACCTATAGCTCTGTTACCTACGTCTGCTAAAATATTTGAAGCGGCTATGGCGAAACGTCTTTGTTCATTTTATGAAAAATATAATATTTTGCACGTGAACCAACATGGCTTTAGGAAAAACCACTCCACTACCTTAGCAATTTATAAATATGTAAAAAGCATCCTAGACAAAATCGACGATAAAAAAATCGCAGTAGGCCTCTTGCTCGATATGAGTAAAGCCTATGACAGAGTCTGTTATAGAACTCTATTGGAAAAACTGTATCAAACAGGAATTAGGGGAATAGCTCATAATTGGTTCAAATCCTATCTTGATAACCGCTTCCAATATGTAGAAATTGAAAATACCAACTTCGAGACAGGCAAAATTACTCATGTCAGATCGGATGCAACTCTCATTTCTGGCTCTATCCCTCAAGGTAGCGTTTTGGGTTGTATTTTGTTTCTTATTTACATAAATGATCTACCAAACATACTGGACGATCTATGCGTGCTCTTTGCAGATGACATCTCCATATTAATCTCTTGCACTAATTCCACAGACTTAACTACAAAATTGAACTATACATTAGATAAAATTACTGGCTGGCTACAATTACATAATTTACAACTTAACCTTAATAAAACTAAAATTATTCAATTTAAACCCTACCAAAAAACTGGTTTACAAATATCGTTTAACTATAAAAATACAAAACTAGAAACTGTTAACTCTGGCACTTTGTTAGGAATAGACCTGGACACACATTTGAGTTGGAAACAGCACGTACAAAAAGTTGCAAAAAAAATATCCTCATTTATTTATGCACTGCAACACCTTAAACGTGTGACAGATTTTAAGACTGCCCTTGCGGCTTACTATGCACATGCTCACTCCGTACTCTCCTATGGCATCATCTTGTGGGGAAACTCTTGTGATATAAACAAATTATTTATATTACAAAAGAAGTGTCTACGAATATTGATAAATTTGGACAAAATGGAGTCATGTAAACCCCACTTCATTAAAAATAAGATTTTGACACTTACATCTATCTACATCCTCGAATCTTGTAAATTTGTTAGGAAGCACCCAAAACTCTACTCACCTATTAAAAAGACTAAAAGAAATAATAGAAATTTATATAAGCTTAAGATACCCTTCTCCAAATTAAAATTAGTTTCAAACAGCCCTCACGTTATGTCAATAAAGATTTATAACCATTTACCAAATTCCATAAAAATCCTGGAAAATCCTGTGCAATTTAATAAACAATTAAAAATATTTCTTATTAATAAATGTTACTATAATTTAAATGAATTTTTTGACGATAAATAACGATAAAGTAAGAATACTTAGACTATTCATTGTGTTTCAAATTAAATTAATTTATATAAAATAATATTGAATGTTGATGATATGATAATTTGTAATTTATGTTTAAAAATTAGATAATACGAAAATAGTTAGCCCTCTAGTGTTGCTATGCCCTTGCGGGGCGTCACATGTATACCGATCAAAATTGTACCATCTTAAATTTGTAATGTGACATGCAATAAACAATTTGAATTTGAAACAAAAAAAAAAATAATCTTTAGACATTTTCATAGCCTTTGCTATCTCTTTCACTTTATTTCGGCGGTCTTCTAACATAATTTGGTAAACTTTAGCGATGTTATCGTCGGTAATTGCTGTTTTTGGACGTCCCGAAATTTCATCGTCTCCCAAGCTCTCACAGCCACGTTTAAATTAAGCTGCTCAAAAGATCACTGTGATAAATAATGACGCAGAGTCTCACTACACATTAACTTGCGTAGTTATTGCCTTTCAAAAACAAAAAAAAATATGACAGCTCGATACTCAACTATTTCCATTATCACAAAAACACTCATATCGACTCACACAAATGATTATCAAATAGCAACTACGCGTCCAAAATGGCTGAAATTTTGGTACGTACTCTCAAAAGATGCACAACTACTTTCGTAAGCTTTTACTGATGAGTGCTGCCATCTTCACTTGGAGATTGGAAACTCTTCAGGCCACCCTGGTATATGTACAAGCACACTTAACTATTTTTTTAAACTATCGCTCAGTAGACCTGCTGGAAAAATATCAACATTGAATAAACAGTGCCTTTGTAGATGTACATGACTGTTATTTTAACCATTTTCCTATCGAAATATGTATTTGCATAAACTAATAAACAAATAAAATAGAAAAGTGTGGGTTATAGAAATATTTTACTATTTTGAAACCGTTGTAACGATATCCTTACAGTAGTTTTACTTGAAATGATGTTGGGCGATACTTTGCTCTGACACTGCGGTTAAAATTTTGCCATACATTATTCGTTACGTAAGTTTAACTTGTTTCAAATATTTTTAATATCTAATAGAATCTACTTGTAGAGTGTATTGCTAATGTTTCTTTTGAAGTAGCTCCTTGACGCAGATTATTAGCTCTCAGTTGCGGAACTCAAGGCCGCAGGTTTAAATCCCGTAAATGATTGCTACGGGTCTGAATGTTTGTCCTTATGCAATTAATGTTTGTAAATTTCTTTCACAACACTGTGGGAAATCCATGTAAAGGCGCCAACGTTTTTAATAAAAAATAGTAAGAATATTTATTATCCTTCTTAGGCCGGTTTTAGAGCTCGACCGACCGTCAGTGCGCACCATCGGTCCTGACGATACGCATAACCGATCATCAGTTTGTAGCATTCAGCTCTCCTGAGCAACTAAACTGGACGGACTGGTACAGTCACAAATACGTACATGAAATAAAAGCGTTAATTGTTTAATTGCTGCTTACTATATTAGTAAACGTATAAGGAACAGAAGACGTAGATATCAGGTTCACCCAATCGTCGCCCAAAGAGCACTTCAAGAGGAATTTACTACTTTATATTCATTATTGCGCGAAGATGAAGAAAAAATTTTTTTAACTTTAGAATGTCAATCAAAAGTTTTGATGAATTATTACCGAAATTACAAGACAACTTAAAACATCCGCGAGGCGTTCGGTGTCGACATATGCCATGTTTAATAAAAATTACTTAAATCACTAACACTACTTAATACCCATAAAATCATACAATATTATTAAAGTTTAGGTTCAATTTTCTTGACGATGATACACGCATCCATATGGTCGGAGTAGCACTGGACGCGTCAATATGTTTCCATAGCGCGTCGGTCGACCGACAGTACGCATGCGGACGCGCTCGACCGACGGTCCTCGTACGCAGTGCGTAGCTATATACGCGTGCGTACGATCGGTCGAGCACTGTAACAACTTGTGAATTTTCATACAAAAGGCAAGTGCGACCGACGTACGCACCGACGGTCATCACCACCGCCAAAAGTCCACTAAGAAGATTGCCGTATGATAAAAATCCTCGTGATTTTGATAGTGCTGTCCATCGCCGGTCTAAGTATCTTACTCCTGGTGTAAATGAGATTTTTAAATTTTTTTCAAGAATAAGATGTGACAAACGAGCACACAGTCCACCTGATGGTAAGTGGATACTGTAACCCTGTAACTGGTAAATGGATGCTGTGGCCCATAGACATTTACATTTATCCTCGATTAACAATCGAAATATCTAGCATTTTGATTTATTGCTTCTGCATTTCACCCACGAGGACTAAGATAGAATGCCTCATATCCAGTAAAAAAGGTCTCCGGCTCTCTATAGTAACCTTAAAATACAGTAGCATTAAGCTGCTATTTTACGTTGATATTCTATGAGAGCGTGGTTCTGTCTCGTTTGACATGCTAAAACCAATATTTATTTATTTTTTATTTTTATTTCAGTATTTGTTTTTTATTTTATTTTTTTAAAAACGTTACCCATACACTAGGATTTTCTCCTGTATCGTGGTGGCAGTTTACAAACATAAATTGCACAAGGACAAACATTCATAACCGGAACAACTATTTGTAGGCCATATAAATACTTGTTCCGTGCGGAATTCGAATCCGCGACCCCCAGCGTAACCACTCATTGCGAAGCCACTGCGCCACGGAGTCGAGAAAAAAATTTGCTGTAGCGTGGCTCTGCCATGCATAAATATTACGTATAATTTTTAATTATAATTATATATTCGTATTTTGTCTTTCAATCTGTGGTATCTGCGAGCATTCAAGGAAGCCGGGTGCGAATTACGCAGGCAGCTATGGAATTTTTAATTGCAACATGTGCTGATTTACCAGTGCTCATCGATGAAGTAAAACATGGTCAGATAATTTTACGTGTGTTAAATTAATATATTTTTAAATTACTAAGACCCTCGTTTTTTAGTAGGCGGCGGTGATGTGAGCCGGATGCTTATTTATCTTCTATATGTAAATAAAGAAAGAATTACGAATACGGAAAAAGCCTTCCACTATCTTTATTTTCACGTGATCGATTCTTCGCCATTTGTTTCCCTAGTGTAATTTACATGTCACATCCTGAACCAAATTTGGAATGTCGAATGAAACTATACCAATATTTGATATATCGATCAACTGAAACAATATGTTTATACAGCTAATGTGACTACTTATCTAACAATATTATTTTATTTGATTTACATTAATAGAAAACAGCATAACAATTTCGTTGATGACTAGCTTAGAACTATGTCATATTTATATTGGTGGGAAACCAAGCGAA
Source organism: Parnassius apollo (assembly GCA_907164705.1). Classification (NCBI taxonomy): domain Eukaryota; kingdom Metazoa; phylum Arthropoda; class Insecta; order Lepidoptera; family Papilionidae; genus Parnassius; species Parnassius apollo. The sequence continues at coordinate 183,284 of CAJQZP010000998.1, forward strand.
GCGAAGAGCTCTAGGTTACTCATGACCATAATGAACGACCAACGAAGAACCGCATCCAAGCTATTCTTATGACTAATACCGCCAGAAATAGAATTATGTGACACATTTATAGTATAATAGTTGTAAATATAGTGCATTACATAATATGTTGTTTTATACACAAAATATTAATTAGTTAATGAGCATTGTTACATTAAGCACATTCCTGTATTCTGAAACACTTATTTATTCCTATTTTAGTTCATATCCTATAATTCATCAGCTTTTTTAATTAAAAAGACAAACAAACAAGCACACAGTCTACATGATGGTAAGTGAGTGTAGTTTATCATAAACATCTACATGATCTATCCTCAATTAGGAATCGAATTAATTTCAGTATAGCAGTTGATATTGTACGCTGGTATTCTGTGAGTGCGGGGTTCTTTCCTGGTCGAACCGAACCATTCGTGATACAAAGATAATGTTACGCGCTCAAGTCGACGATACACTAGCGCCATCTAGTGTCAGGAACGAGAGCGAGGGGGAGCATTGAGATAATGACATCACAAATCACTCAACCGACAGCGCCTAGTCGAAACTCGAACGCTCGGTACCTTGCGCGTGTTTACTTGAACATTCTGGATATTTCTTTGCTAATTTAAATAAGTAGGCGCTGCAAGATGCGATCGTAGTATAGTTGAACTCGGCGACACAAGCGAAGCTTCGGAGCGGAATTAAGTGAATTAGTGTGTTTAATTATTAGTGTTTTTAGTTTTCATTTGTGTAATGTAAATTAAAGTGTTAATTTAGGTAATTTTATCGGCAATTTTTATTGTCACGAACCTCAAGCTCGTAACAATAATATAGCTGCAACGTGGCTCTACCAAGTTGAATCTCCCATGTCATGTATCGGAAGTTTAAAATTTTTCTGGTAATTTCCATCGTTGCCTCCTAAAACACTTATGGAATGAACTGGAAGAGTATACATAAAAAAGGTATTATATATAATCTAAGGATGGGATGCTCTTACGCTACAAACTAACAATAATTTTAAAATATATAACTTGAGAAGATGGAAAGGTATTAACATTTGTCAGGCAATTAATCTGCAATTCGTTAGAAAACGAATGGGTAGTAAAATCTACATAGTTCAAAGTTTAAAACGTGTAACGATCATAAAGTTTTAAATTAAAAAAGTAATTATCTTAACTATTAAGTTTTGTAAAACAAAATTTGTTTATTATGTGCTCTAACTTTGAAGACTGGATTTCAACAAGAACAACAGAGTGAATAGGCGATCAAATTCGCTAGACACGAGTTTCGGAGTTATCTATTTACAGATGAAATATTTACAATATATTGTGAGTAGAGTTGAGTAATATTACACTTAAACTAGCGTGGGAACATGCCCCTATTCATACCATGCTAGAAAGAAGAATTTAACGTATATAATATACTGAAAGAAATGTTAAGAAAACGAAGCTTTCTACTGTCTAGTACAATAAAAAAACTATGGCCTTTATTTTGTACTTACGTTGTCGAGAACTAAAACGCTTCAGAAAACAGTTATTACACATACATATATTTTAATAAAATAAAAACTAATTCTAGACTAAATATAAATAAAATTAATGAAATAGAACAAATTAAGTTTCTTGGTGTAATTATAGGCAGAACTTTAGACTGGAAAATACATATAGATGACCTAAGTAAAAGATTTTATCGTTTTGTGTATGGACTACGTACGTAAAAAACAGCCCTAATAGCATATCTGGCGTATATGAATCTATATTCCAATATGGTATAATAATGTGGGTTAATAGCACAGGTTGAGGTAGGTAGTGCATTTATCGTACAAGAGAAGTGTATAAGGTTGATATGTGGAACCCAAGTCCCAACTAGGGAATCCTGTAAGCCAATTTTCAAAAAATATCTCTTTACTAACTCTGCCCTCGTTACACATTTTTGAGATATGTAAATTTGTAAAACAACATACATATTTATTTAAAAAATCATCTGATATTAACCTTAGGCTTAAAAAATGCGAATAGATTAATTCTAAGCGAAGTTTCGAAGTCAGCTTAATATAGTAAATGCTGTTTATCAATGTGTGACGAAATTAAAACACTACATATATATGAATTTATTTTAAAAAAGACTACACCGTTGGTTAATTGATAAAATATTTATGACATTAATGACACCCTGACATTGTAAGCTTTATTTTGATATTGTAAGAATATAATTTAAATAAAAATGATTAATTTGTTAATTTTTAATACCACATAGGCTTTTATATTAAAATAGCAAAATATGTGGGCGTAATAAAACTTTGAAACATCTGTGTAATTACCATGTTTTATGCAAATAAAGACTATTATTATTATGGGTTATTGACAAAGTAATTACATCTGGTTGGGCTGAATAAATACATAAAAGGAAAAAATAAACATACTCAAATATATATTTAATATACTAACATAAATAAATAAATAAAAGCCCAACCAGATGGAAGCCTTCGGCAGGGGAGACCAAATGGCCGATGGTTAGGGGGAAAGGGAAAGAAACCGGCGGACAATACGGGCGGTATCGAGGAGCACCGCCTTCTGCATTTGAGCCCGGAGCGGTCCGTCACGGAGTCCCAGGCGCCTCAGATGGCCCGAGAGGCTGGCCGGGATTAACCCGTTTGCAGACACGACTACAGGAATAATTTCGGTCGGCAGACCACCCCACATGTCGGTCACCTCGTGAGCCAGGTCCAGATATTTTGATTGCTTATCTGTTTCGGCTTTCACGAGGTTTTTTGCTTGTTGGTATTTCGCTTATGTGCCACTTTATGTGCCAGTTGTGGGAGGCACTCGTTTTCTTTAGATGGATACGTTAACCCACCTTAATGGGGGTAATAATATTAGATTTAAATAAAGAGTTATAAAATATAATATAATAACATAAAATACTCCGGTTGCCAACTTTTTTGCCAAGGGGAGCAGCTATGGCAAATATCCCGCCCATGAGGCAATCTATGGACGAGGTCTTAGAACCTAGGACTATAACAGGGAGTTACGGTAACGGTATATATAATGTAAGTAATAAAACTCCGCCATATTTACTTTCGATGAATGTCAGCAAAATCACGAAAAAGTTTTTTTTTAAAGAAAGAATATTAAAAATGCTATTAGCATTACTAATATTCCCCTTAACCACTCATGGTAAGCTTAAATTGCTTGTGTTACGAGTGGTTCACGCCAGTAGTCGAATGGCGGATTCGAACCAACGACCTTTTTGAGTTCGTGGTCCGCGCCCTGCCATTAGGCTACTGTCGCTTTAAAAAAGTGCTATGAACATATCTGTATCCAGCACCAGGTATCCAAAGAAACAACTTTGCGATTCTTAATCACGACAAATCGACTTCGTCCTTTAAAAAAGTCAGGCATAGGCATACTTGTGTTTTCATGATAACTTTATCAACCTAATTAAAAATTAATACGTATAACTTTGCAATCATAAATAAGAAACTCAATCAAAAGCAAACGCGATGGTGACCAAAGTTAGATTTTATTATATACCGTCTTTAGAAATATTTCTGAATGGAATTATTTTCAAAATTAAAGCGCTATTGAATATTATGGTTGTTTTACTTTTGAATGAAAAAAAAATTAAATAATTTTAAGTGTTCACTAATTAGAAATTAAATAACATAAATTAACAGTAATTACCAGCGGAAGTTGTGAAAATAAAACTCACCAAAACATAAAAGTAGCTTAAATTACAATAAGAAAACAGTAAAGCGTAACAAGGTAAGATGTTTTACGCCACGTATTTATTTAGATTAATATAAGGATAAACTTTTTACAAATAATTGTTTTAAAAGTTATTTACAAATTCGATACAGTCTAAGTTCAAGGTTGTTATATTCACCGATAAAAGAGTTGAGATCTGAACGGTTGTCAAATTTTATAGCAGTTCCTTAATCATATTTATACGCCTATTGTAAGTGTACCGAGTAAAGTGAACAGAGATCCAGTATAATTACAAGCTAAAAGGTATTCCAACTTACTGCGCAGAGGTGACAACGCATCTTTAATCTTGTTTGTTTGAAGTTGGTTGCGGATGGTCATTGGCTGCATTGCCCTTACCATTAGGTAGGCAGTATTGTCACCTCGTTTGTCACCTTAATTAAAACAAAGACAAAACTGAAATGCTTAGGTGTGAGTTAATCAAAGTTCATACAGGGAGTAAACTTCTCTAAACGTAAATTTCTTCTTCTGAAATACATTCAATGCGAACAAAACTACACTATATTTCACGCTCATGTCTTATTACGGATTTTCCAACAAAAAATTAAAAATTTGAACACAATACCCAGTGAAATGCACGTATATAATTTTTTCAGTTCAAAACTTTTGCAAGATAACTGAATAACATAAAAGTCAAATGACATATACACTAATTACTTAATTAGGATTAGTTTAAGGTAAGAAAATGGTAAGTTCGAGATAATAAGAATATAAACATTATCTTGTATGGTTTCAAAGAATTTTTCGGCAGATGTTTGCCAACCAACTTCTTCAGTATCTATGACGATTTAGATCAGATTACACGCTAAATTTTTACTCACAATTTGATGTCATCACGAATTTGTGGTATATCTGCCATGTTTGTTGAGTTTCAACTCAATTCTGCTTATTATATTATTTCATAGCAATTTTTTAAGAATCCTTCAATACCCTCAACACAATTATCACAAGTACTAATTTCTCATTTGACACTTGAGCCTTGACCATTGTCAATTGACAATGACATTGATACCACCTAGAAATAGTATGGTCATATCTACTGAATATAGGTCTCTACCCTAGATTGCCACATAGGGGGGATATTTGCCACAGTTGCCACGCTTAGCAAGCGGGTTAGCAATCGCAGTTTTTTTATTTTTAGTCGTTATTTGGAAGACACTGCTGCCCATCTCCTGATTTGTTTTCCTCTGTCGGCTCTTACGACAGCCACGGGATGATAAATACGGTGTAGTGGATATTTTTACACCGCCACTACTCGATAAATTTTATAACTTTAAAAGATTAAAGCACGCTTACCTGGAGTGGGTAACGGGAATATTAGTAAAGTAAAAAATAGCATTTATTGTATTGTATTATAAATGTTAAACTATTTTTATTTTTCTATTGAGTATACTTTTACAGGAATTCTCATCAAACAGTTCCCGCGGTAATTGTAATTGTAAATATAAACTAAGTTCTATTCATAGTTTTTTTTTTAAATTCTCCAATAATTATAATACACATTTAAATCAACAACACTTAATAAGTAAATACTATATTTTAGGCTTCGCATAAATAGGATCTAGAAATGTACAGTTATTTAGATTTAAGATACACACGATTTGTTTAATAAATTTATCGTTTGTTTTAAATCAAGTTTTATGGATAAAATATAATCTAGATTCCTCCTGTTGTTGCTTTCTTATTATAAAGTTTCCTTACAATCGGTTCAGCCATTTCGAAGATTAGCTTTGACAGACAGACAGACAAACATTTAAAAATTGTTTTTTTGTGTCTTAATAACATGAAAATGAGTTTAATATAAGCCATTTATTTCAATATTTCGGACAGAAACTTCAATTTTATATTTTACATTGAGTTATATGTAATACGTACTCGAGAAGCTATTCCAAACAAAAAATGTGCCCTACTTCTGCATCCGCGTATGCGCGGGCAACAGTAGAGTCGCGCATGCGCAGTTGATATAAACGCCCGAAAATTGTCATAATAAATAATTGTTTATTTAGATTGTATTGTTAATCGAGTACATTTTTTTAAACTTTCGTTTGTTTTGCATATGTTCTAATTTAACTGCGTGAATATCGAAACGTAATAAGAGAAAAGTGTGGTTTGCAAGATGGTGTTGTGACCAGGATTAAGAAAGGAATGCTTCGGTGGTTTGGTCATGTGGAAAGAATGAATGAAGAAAGAGTGACAAAGAAAATTTATGTT
>CAJQZP010000999.1:0-23621 GCA_907164705.1 Parnassius apollo
GAAAGGAATGCTTCGGTGGTTTGGTCATGTGGAAAGAATGAATGAGGAAAGAGTGACAAAGAAAATTTATGTTGCAGAAGTGAATGGCAGAGTCGGAAAGGGACGTCCTAGAAGAAAATGTATCGACCAAATTGCGATTTATTGAAAACGGGCCAAATTAGGAGTACCCTTAACCGACGAGCATGTATGCGTAGGTGTATAGATGGAAATGGTCTCTGCCTACCCCTCTGGGTGACAGGCGTGAGTGTTTATGTATGTATGTATGAATATCGAAGCCACAATAACAGGTGTAAGGATTGCAGTACAGTTCAGTTGAACATAATGAGTGTTCGGAATGCCATATCTAGTGCGTAGTACATATATATCGATGATATTTTATATGTATAAAGTTTATAATATCGTGATCAAACAACATTTTTCATAAGATTATAATAACATAATTTATCTCTCTTTGAATATTAAGTAGAACTGCCATTGCCAATATGCCTGATATAAAATTATTTTCATGTATACATGTGCCAATTACTCTAATGATGCGTTTTTAATACGTGCCAGCATCATTTATATAAAAGGAACGATTGAACGATACAGTTATTCATAAATTTAATGACATTTTGCTTAATATTATCTTTTTATAAACTCTCATTATATATAGAATTTTCAAACTCACTTCATTATAAAGTACTTTATTAATATAATGAATACCACTCCAACTACATTACATCCATACTCCATACTAATATTATAAATGGGAAAGTGTGTTTGTTTCTTTGTTTGTCCTTCTTTCACGTCGCAACAGAACGTCGGCATGGCATGATTTTTTGTATGGGGATAGTTCGGTGGCTGTAGAGTGACATAGGCTACTTTTTTCAGCGGAAAAACATATCATTCACGTGGGAAAATCGAATATGTTGCAAAATTAAATTCAGCTAAGTGGCGCCACCGTGATTCTCCAAGACGGACGACGGTACGATGGACGAATACAGAAGGTCAGAATATCTGGATTATTATATCTTTTTACCAAAATTAAGATAAAAAATGTATGGATCTGTATTTTTCCACGCAGGACCGGGAAGAGAACGATAAAAAACATAAAATTCACCAGCTAATTTTCTTCAAAAGTTTTGGTGCATTGTAATTCACAGAATAGGCGATAACCTCGCAGACGATATTAAGTAATCCGTTGATGCTCTGCCTACCCCGCAAGGGTTACAGGCGTGATTATAAGTATGGATCAGAAATACTATCACCACCTGCCACGCTTAACTATTACGTAACTGTGGTAGAAACAGATCTTAGTAAGCCTTATTAATAAGCCCAAGTAATATTTATTAAACGGAAATGAATACAGTCCTTATATGTGGTTATGAATGAATCGGTATTACAATAAGAAAAATTGTGCAAAATTATAAGAAAAATATTTTTTGAGAGTTCTCATTAACTAACGTATACATAGTTTAAATTGATTCCGCTAGATGTCGTTACTAGGTTTTTAAAATGCGGTAACGAAATGTTTCCTGACATGTAATTACTCCCGCCGTTGAGCCGCGCGTCAACTTATAGTGCATACGGTACCTATACAGCATACAGCTTTCGATTTCGGTTGTTTGTTATTTGCTTTGTAATTTGGTTAAGGTTGAATGGAGTTATATTGGCTTTCATTTTCGGATTTTTGTATTTTCTTGGATCAGTTTTGTTGATTTGGTTGGTATTCCTTTATACTAATTAAAGATTTTGGATTTTGTTTATTTAGAATCGTGAATTGGTTTTCGTTGTTTTAGGTTGTTTAACAATATTTCAAAGGAATACGAGTATTAATAGTATACATAGTGTATACGGTACTTATACACTTACTTCTTTTTTCGTTGATTATATTTATATTGACTACTGCATTCGATTTCGGTTTTTTGCGATTTGTTTTGTGATTTGGTTTAAGTTGCTTCGATTTTTTTTGGCTATCGTTTTCAGATTCGTGTTGTGTCTTGAATTGGTTTCGTTGTTTTGATTTTAAAAAATATCTAAAAGGAATATTTATTCCTTTTAGATATTTTGGATTTGCTTTTAAGAAAATATTTAAAAGGAAATTTAATTCCTTTTAGGTATTTTAACGTTTTTTTATAAATAGGTTTTTTGTTACTTCATAATGCCTCGCAAACTTAAGTCCAGCCTTTCAAGAGTATCTTCTCAAAGACAAGCGAAAAGATTAGCTCGATCGCTAGAATCTTTAGAAGATGCTGAACTGAGAAGGCAAGAACAAGCAGAGCGTCAGGCTGCTTTTAGAGCATTTGAGACACCTTCTCAACGTCAGCAAAGGCGTCTTGAACAGTTAGAGCGTCAGGCTGCTTTAAGAGCTTCTGAAACACCTTCTCAAAGTCATGAAAGGCGTCTTCAACAGGAAGAGCATCAAGGTACTTTAAGAGCTTCTGAAACACCTTCTCAAAGTCGACGAAAGCGTCTTGAACAGGCAGAGTGTCAAGCTACTTTAAGAGCTACTGACACACCTGCTCAAAGTCAGCAAAGGCGTCTTGAACAGGCAGAGCGTCAAGCTACTTTAAGAGCTACTGAAACACCTGAGAAATCGATGAACTTGTCAAACAACATACGTGCCGAATATAGAAACATTATTAAATCCGTTAAAATGCTTATCAATAATACAAGCTAACAAGCATCCACATAAAAATACTAAATTGAAAAAAAAAAAAACAAAATCGATTTTAAAACAAGGTAAATTAACTCTATATAAGACATGTTTTCAAAAACGAAACAAATATTTATTTATGTTACATGAGATACTAGCTGTTACCCACGGCTTCGCCTGCATGGTTACTGAAAAATGAACTATCCATTGCTTTTTGAATTGAAAGAAAACTGAGTTTTATAGATTTGTCAGAGATGCAGCCATTGAAAGGAAACTAAGTCAAATTGATTCGTCAGCCTATTTAAATGTTGAAACGCAGCGTATAGGAAAGCATGAAAATAGCCTGTTTATTCCAAAAGAAAATGGGATATTTTTCAATTAAAGGAAACTGAGCATAATTATCCGTCAGGGATGCAGACTTTTGAAAAGAAACTGAGCTAAATTGATTCGTCAGAGATGTAGTTTTCTGAATTGAAAGGAAACTGAGCCAAATAAAAGATCCGTCAGAGATGCAGCCTCTTGAGTTGCTTTCGATTTCGGCTTATCATTCCAAAGTTGCTTAATTTTTTCAAGTGCTTCATTATAAATGTATTGATTGTATGTCATGTTCGCGTGTGTCTGCTGTAACCTTCGCAAAATAATTTCCGCCATGTACTCTTTATATTCAAGTTCTCTTTATATTCATTTGTCCCACAATTCATGTGCATTAGATAGCCCACAAGATGATATGAGAGTTGCATAAAGATCCCTAATTTTGGCTGGTGACTGGCACTGCACAGCTTCCTCCATGGTTTCATCCCAGTGATTATCGTTTTCTAAAATATGCAGAGCCTCACGTGCTTCTCTATACGTTGCACATTCCTGACCGTTGACAGTTTTAAGGTCTTTATATCCTGTAGGACCCCGAACATGGTGCAGCAGCAATCGTAAACCGAAACATTCAAAATTAGTTACATGGACGGTATACATAAGACCAAGGGCATCTCATGACTTTACACCGGGCCAATTTGCAATAGGTGCGCCTTGAATACGGCGTTTCCACTCCTTCCTCGAAGTGTTCCAAGTATAATAGCGTGGACTTCAGAATATAACAATGTTTTTGCAAAGGGGTCGGTTTGACAAAGTTGAAAGAAGGCTGTTGCCTTCTTTCAACTTTGTCAAACCGAGTTAGTTTTTGGCGGTGATGCTATTTTTTCTTGGAAAATTCTTTCGGTGAAATATACACGTTCTCCATTTTCTAAGTGCACAGCAAGGTGAGTAACTGTTGGGTGCCTTTCGTGTAAAGAGAAGCCAAGGAGACGCCACGCTGCATCGTTACTGCTGACATAACGCCCTGCTTGAAAGGTTCATTCAGGAACCTTCATTAACGGGATTCGCCTCACCTTCACTCCTGAGATTAAATACTGCTTGGTCGCTTCCTTTATTTATGTACTTACAGATATACTTGATTGCGCGGACAGAGCTACATGCTTCTACATTAATGCGGGCATTAAACATTTTACATAGAATGGGCGAATACGGGACAATCCAGCTGTTATCTAAGGTTTCAAATGCTCCAGAGCAAGATTTGATTGTAACTTTCCTGCCACCATCTTCGGGAGCTCTGCGTCTATATAAAGGGTAGCCATTGTCATTGTGCACTGTTTCTTTTAATAGCTGTTTAGGGAATTTCTTTGTACATTTTCCTTCTTTCATACATGGCGATATGGAATTTCGTGCTCCAGATGCACCGTGAATCATATTTCGGACGATGGTATCATACAATTCTTTATCTTGCTCAGGATCCGGAATCTCGGCGCTTATTATGTCGTCTATTTGACTGAGCCGCAACTTCTCTTTAAGCCATATTAGAATGTGGGCATGCGGTAATCCTCTTTTTTGCCATTCAATTGAATACATGAAGCACCTCTCCGAAAATTTTCCCTTTGTTAATTACATACATTAATTTTTGTACTTTTAATCTAAATACTTCTAGCAACTAAATCGTATCTGTCAGTATTTTTTGGCCCGGCATTAGCTCCTCGGTTATTTCTTTCCACGTGGGATTGCAAGTAAAAGTAACAAAAAGATCAGGTCTTCAGGTAAGTTCGTACATAGGCGAATGCGTCTTGTGTGTACTCATGTAGGTAGCGGGGACTGTTAACGAATGATGAGAGCAGAATTACCATTTTACCTAAATCTCTGGGGTTTACATTGTAAAGTAAAGTAAATTTACAGCCTATATACGCCCCACTCCTGGGCACAGGCCACCCTTCATTTTTCTGAGAGGGTTTTAGGGCAAGGAAGTGTCCGCCGCGCTGCCCTAATGCGTTTGGCGAACTTCAAATGTCTTCGAAATAAATTTTTTTTCTTATTCCTCAGACATGCAGGTTTCCTTACGATGTTTTCTTTCACCGCCGAACACGTGGTAAATCAGCACTTAAAATTGCAATTAACAATTTCATTGGTGCCGGCGGGGATTGAACCAAGGTTACTCGCGTTCTGTTATATTTACACCGAGCGAGTTGGGTTTACGTTGGCGACGCTAGAAACTGCATCTTGTAAATGTATATAATTCTCAACGCACAGCTTTTTATGATTTAAAGATATATAACGGAGACGTTCACTTTCTATCATGTACTATGTTTCTAAATATCCACCAAAAATTGATGAAATAATTGTCTACACCGGGATAAGAGGTTAAAATCATTTTCTTGCAACATCATATGATATGCATAAAAATCCATACATGATACTTTTTTGTTCGGAGCACGCTCCTTTGTGACCGAGTTAATGAGTGGAATTTGAAAATGATAACCCTCTTGTCCTTTGCAATAAATCAATGGTTATTGCAGAGCGTCATAAAACTTGTGTGTATCGGCTACCCGATACACACAAGTTTTATAATTGTTGCGCCTTTCATGCTCTCCTCGAGGAGTCTGATCTGCGTGAATAACGACTTTATAATCCTCTTCAGGTTGGTTTTCTAAAGCAGTTTTAAATGTTTTGACTAAAATGTTACGTTCATGCAAGAATCTTTGAATTTTGAACACTGTGTCTCTTTCAACTCTCTGGATAAATTGGCAGCGACGGTCTACCTCAATTTCTTCGTCACCCATAAAATATACTTTTAAAAATTTATGCTGTTCGTTTTCAGCTGGAAAAAGTGAACCTATCCTATGATAAATTTGCCCTTGCACCATAAATGTAGGTGAAAATCCCGCCATTATTATTTCCAGGTCAACTCCGAAGGACGTCATTTGAAAGCATAAGTTATATTTCCGGATCCTGTTTAAAAAGCGCCGTGACTCATTAGCATCATATAAAAAGAGAGTTTTCAAAGGTTCTTCTAGTTCCGCAAGTAACGGAAGAGACACTTTGCCATTGGAACAGCACATGCCTGCGGTCTTATCTTTCCATTTTAAAGCGCTGCAAAATCGACACGTCCATCAGTCCGATAACAACTAACCTGTGATTTTTATAATCAATCAACGGATCATAATTGGATGCTGCGTCATTAAAAACCGACCAATTGTTTCTTTGAAAATTTTGCCGACCTTCAGCTTGGAGCCGTGCATTTGCATCTTCGCGTCTGTGTCGGTTCTGGTGTTTCAGATGCCCTTATAGTAGATTGATGTTCAGCTTGCTCAATGAGTCTGTGTTGAGTTTCATCAGTGTTTCGGTGGTTTGGTCGCTCCTGTAAAATAGCATCACGCTTTAAGCAGGAGTGCCACCGGGCCTGGGCTGACGCATCAACTTCTAGGGGTGTAAGTATCAGCACTCTTAAAAAGAAGTATAATTCCGCCTCCAGGTCCTTCAAAATAACCATTGCCAAGGCAAGGTCAGAGCACATCGCCTGAATTGGCGAGACGCTAGTTCACCTTCCTTCGGGAACCCGTGCATTATGGTCTCACGCCAATGCTATCTAAGGAAACTTCGGTCAGCCATCTCTTCCATTTCCGCACAGAGAGGACGACTTTTCCTTTGGCTCATTCCGCAAAGGAGAAAGCCGATCTTTTAGGCTCTCTCTGCGTCCAACTCAATGACGAAGGGAACACACTGCCGACCATCCCACGGTGTGAGTGCTCCATGCTGGATGTCTGCTTACGCAGTGCTCGGTTTGCAAATCACTCCTCTTTCTGGATTTCGGCAAGTCGAGTGGGTCTGATGGTGTCCCTCCCATTGTGCTGAAGAGGTGTCTTTTCTGGTACTCCTACTCCCAAGACGTAGTCCTAAATTCAAGGAAAACAGGTTTGATCCACAAGAAAGGCGACCGCTCAGACCCGACCAACTACAAGCCTATCGCCATCTCCTCCTTGTTCTCCAATGTAATGGAATCTATTACAAACTGCCGGTTCATTCATCATCAGCACACCTTGAGGATCACCAGCTGATTAATGACCGCCAATACAGTTTTCATCGTGGCCAGTCAGCTGATGATATTCTGGTCTACCTGACTCATAATTGGGTGAAGTAGTAAAAAGTGTTTACTCCTCTCTGAAAGGCTTCAACGCACCTGTAATTATTCTCCTTGTGTTGCGGTTGTTCATGAGCAGCGGTAATCACTTACCATCAGATAATCCGCGCGTTCGTTTGCTCCCTCTTTAAAAAAAATTATATAACTTTTGAACTATATTAACATGTTTTTAGTCCCATAAATCCAATTAGGATTTGTTAAGGCATAATATATATATATATATATATATATATATATATATATATATATATATATATATATATATATATATATATATATATATATATATATGATACTAGTTTATTCTTTATTGCGGGCTGAAAAGCGCAGTTTTTTTGTTTCCTATTAGCTTTGGGACTATGATGCTGCTGACCATTATTTCAATCTGTTGCCTCTTAATAAAAAATAAGCATCAAAAGAAAATATTGGATGCCTTAAGCGCATATTGAACATATAGATTATATAAAAACACATTGTCAGAAAGATAAATGACTGTTTAAATTATTTTTTTTAAAATCGATTGATTGCATATTTTTACATTAAAAAAGTGGTTTTAATACTTTTGAAAATATTAATTGTTCAACTCAATCTACTTTTTAATCTCTTCTTCTATCATGTGGCAAACCATGGAATGTAAACAGCTTTTTAATTTTGTTCTTTTAGTTATAATTAATTATCTTCGGCTGAAAAATTCCGAAATTTTCAGTGTTTGAGCAGCCTTGTAATAATATATTTTACTTTAACTGACTGCGGCGTTATGAGTGGGACTGTATCATTTATATACAGCAGTTGATGAAACACATCGATCGCTGTAGAAATACAAAATATTCCAAAACCCAAACTTATTGATACATACTTGCCCAAGGTGAGATATTATTACTATTTTCATAATATAGATTTTCATTACAATATATTTATAAAGTACGTGGGATTTACATATAAATATACTTATACGTTTTGGGCTTTATGGAGTGACCTGAAGGTGTACTTTAGTGAATGATAAATTAAAATACTGGTAATGACTATACGAAAATTTTTTTAAAAACTAAATAAAGTTGATGAGTTAAACAAATTTACGAGTCAGGTAAAAAATAGGTTTTACGATAATGTAATACCTATCAAATAATTAAAGTAATATTAAAGTTGATTTATGAACGTTGTAAGATAATTCTGTTAAGTTCTTTCAATGAACAATAATAAATTTTGTTTTGAATCTTAATAACAATAACATAGAAAAATTAAAAAAAAATCTTTCTATTGTTAATTGAGAATTTTTTCTACATTTATTCACGATCTTATGAGCATTATGAGTCGTGCACGTCGTTTGACATAAAATTATCGAAAAATTAAAAGTAACAGTTAAAAGGTTATTTGTGAAAACTTTTGTGTATTTAAAATACTTTAAAAAAATCACCATATCACATGAGCTGAAGACGTTGATAAAGCACAGTGTATGGAAGAATTAAATGCCTGATTATTATAAACTTAATTTATAATAAGTTGATGTCATAGATCATTAATTTGGAACTCATTAAAATTTTACATTGTAATTTTAAGCGTAACGTTTATAATTGGAAAGCCACATTATACATTGTTCCATACTATACAGTACATTGATACTGTAGTGTACTACCATGCTGGAGCTTTGCTATAGTTGTAACAGGAATAGGTCGGCTTGACCGGGGAATACCAGTATAAAAAATAGCAGTTTAACGCTGATGTGTTTCGTATGGTGAATATAGGGAATTGAAATCCTTTATTATTGGATACAAAGTATTCCATCTTACTCCTCACAGATGACAACGCACTTTAATTTACAATTATATAGGTACCTTAACAATTATATCATATAAGTCAAGCAAATAAACTAAATCAGATAATAATTTTACCTTAGTATTTATAGAAAGCCACTTTCAAGACGGTTTTCAGGTGTGTATGCGTCCTAAACAAATAATTTAAACTACATAAGATTACGAAAGTAAAAGTACACATTACGAACATTTAGGTTAAAAAATCATTCCTTATATTTATTTAATTAAATTCTCATATATGGAGCAGATTTTAGTTTTAAAATCTTATTTTCATATTTACATACACAGATACAGTTCTTTTCATAATGGCGCGTTACATGGTTGGCCTTATATATTAATATCATATATGATCTAAGGCCACTATTGCACTATCCTTGTCTTTGAAATATAAGAAAATATGAGATTGTAGTTTGTACAAATAAGTCAAATGTATAAGAAAACTGTTATATACACACAAACCTGTAATAGCGCTGTATGAATATCCACTACCGAATATCGTTTCATGGGTACCGTAAGAGATGACAGAGGGAGACCAGTCATCAGATGGGCAGCAGCATCTTTCTGATTACAGCTCAATAAAAATAACAAATCGCAGTTGTCTACCCGCTTACCAAGCTCAAAAACTATGGCAAAATCTCCCCTATGAGGTATATGAGGTAATTTATGGGGGAGGCCTATGTTGAGTAGTGGACTTTTATGGGGTGTGATGGATCATATATACATGTGATAATCTAAATGTGGTGTACGGCTCCAGAGAAAACGGCTAAAATCGCACAGAACCCCAACCTGATATTAACATATAATACTGCTGTGTTGAGATGGTGAGTATATAGCAATTTACTGGTAACAAGTTAGTCTTCAGGGGTGACAAAGTAGTTAAGGATAGATGAAAGCCTATACAAGCAACAACATCTTTTTTACCATCAGGAAAACGGTGTACTTGTTCTTTATAATGTATACTTATTTTTTTCTTTCTTTATGAATATTCTGTGATTTATTAGTGACCAGCGTTTCGTTTTTATTTAACAGCTAGTATTGTGTTTAGGTGAACTTAACATTTAAAAAAATATTTTTTTGTATTTACACGAGTACTTGACATTGAATAAAACTAATTTCATCACGATAAATTTTCTTCACCATAGGTAGAAAACATGCTATGAAGCACCCGAAACGTCGGGAATTAAAAAATTATAAGGTTAATTTAATTTAATAAGTTAATATTATTGATTAAAACTACTTTTACGGATTTTCTCGCATTTAATTATACTTTTAATTATTTTTATTTTTAATTCCCGACGTTTTGAGTGCTTTCCAGACCTATGGTCACGTGG
Source organism: Parnassius apollo (assembly GCA_907164705.1). Classification (NCBI taxonomy): domain Eukaryota; kingdom Metazoa; phylum Arthropoda; class Insecta; order Lepidoptera; family Papilionidae; genus Parnassius; species Parnassius apollo. The sequence continues at coordinate 10,237 of CAJQZP010000999.1, forward strand.
GACTGAGGTGACTGACGTTCCGATGTCACTGCTAAATCCGGAGTACCTTCATCTTTTTTAATTATTGTTTATGGTCGGATCTACGCAAAATGAACTGATTATGTCCTGAGGTCTTGCAGTGGTATGCTTGGGTTTAGTTTTAATTTTATTAATTATAGGGACGCAAGCAGGTGGTAGTACCCGTTTATTTTTAATTCCCGATGTTTCGGGTGCTTTCCAGCACCCATGGTCACTTTTTGGTAATATTAGATTTGATAGACCACAAATCCTTGCTAAAAAACATCGATTTCTTCCAAAGATGATTCGCGAGGCTATTGAAATCAAAAAACATCCTAATTTCAATAGAGAAGATGGCTGGATCACCTTGGACCCTCATCTTGGATCCTATAATGATTAAAATTAAAACCCAACCCAAGCATACAACAAAGCAAGACTTCAAGATACTATACGTTCGTACTGCATATATCGGAACAAAAATTAATAATATTAATATATGGTAACCGCGGTTAACTATGATATTTAGACGTTGAACATCTCAGTCTCCCTCGTGACCATGGGTGCTGTAAAGTTCTCGAAACGTCGGGTATTTGAAAATTAAATATACGCTATAAAATCCGTAAAAACTAATATTATTTAAAATTCCATTCCGTTATTATATTATTTTCTAAAATGACAATCATCTCAATAAGTTCCTGATGATTTAATTTTGTATTTTTACAAGTTTTACTTTTTCCTTTCTTATTTAATGTAGTAGACCCCGGCGCGGCAGTGCGCATGCATTCGATCAGCGCACTGCCTCGCAGGGTCGCCATGTTATGTTGGCAAAGTGACAATGAAAGAGATGTGTTGTTGGTATTAAAACTTTAATTATACTGTTACTTATAAATGCAATTGACATTACCATATTATACATGTCGTGTGGGCTGCTCTACATCAACAAGATAATAGGTGTGGGACACCTTTGAGCAGTGCTATTCGCTTACCATGGGTTAGACTGTATGCTCGTTTGTCACCATTATTATTATTCCATAAAGAAGTATTTTTTATATTAAAAATAAACCATTGACAACCTAAGTCTCCATCTAACATCGTGTAGAAGTAACAAGTTAAGTGAGAATAGAGCAAACAATGCTTAATGTTTATCCATTCTGTTTTACTAAGCCGTACTCAGAACAACGTTATATCGTTATTGTTAAACAGTTTGGAACGGAAGTGAAGAAAACTTAAAATAATTTCACTGGACAAAACAACTTGTTTCTTGCTCTATACTAAAGAGAAATTCAAAAAAGGTAGAGCGAGCTAAAGTTTGTTTTCACTTTTAGCTGACTCAAGAAAAATGAAAGTTCTAAATTTGATTAGAAATGAAATGTCTCTACTTTTTTGACATATTTTATCAAACATTCTTTTTAAGTTTTTAATTCGCATTTATTAACTTCGTAGTTTTTAATTTCAACATTGAATTGTTTGAGTGTCTCGTTGGTCTTAAACGCGATTGCTGATGATGACTGAAACGGCTTTACCGATCGTTTTCAAAAACTAATCAGTTCTTTACCTCAAAATGACGTCGAATGCCGTTTGGAAAATAAAAATCGGTTCATTCGTTCGTGAGATATCGAAGGTGAAAGAATTTGAAAAAAATGATTTTTTTTAACATAACTTCGAGATTTCGCAACATAATTTGCTGAAATTTGGAGCGCTTTTCATTTGAAATTAGTAGAAGTACCAGGGATGGCCTGCAGGGCCAATTTTTTACTACGATACTCATCCTTTTTTTTACCTAGGAGTAGCAGTCCGTCTAAGTTAGAACCACTCTCATACATACTGCAACTTTGTTAAGTGAACGTGGTTATATGAATGGTTGGAAACTGGAAGATATTTGTCGATCAGCGTTCGTAAGATTGGATATCTATCAAGTTAGAACAAATGAATATTAAGTATGGTGAATTATTTATCGATTCTTAACATAGGATACAACAAAATATGCCCAGTACTTTATTTGCTAAAGTCAATCTAATACAAGACGAAGGAGGAAAAGCAGCTAAGATGATAATGTATAATAATATGTTTTAAATGTGTTTCTGTATAGTCTACCAGAGGATTTAATTAGTAGTCTAAGATAGTGTGCTAGTTTAGGAGCCGCCGTTTGAGTGTCGTAACCGAAGAAATGAATTTTAGTAATCAATAAAATGCCAAAAATAAAATTAAACAAAGTAAAATGTCTCAATATTTTAAACCCCAGCAAACCGTTGATATGCTACTCAGTAATTTATCATATATTAGTTTTGCAAATCCACAAATTAAATTCCCAAATCCTAACCAAAACTTTATACTATATATTCGGAATCCCACATCAGAAAGAGGATCAAAAATGTTTGCACTGAATAATTTTAAAAATGGCGCTAGGTTTAATCATAATATCGGACAACAGAACTTCAAAGGTTGGTATTCCAACAGTCAACAGTCTAATTTTAAATTTGGCACACCTCATCATATTGAATGATTTGGGCCACCTATAAATAATTACGCACGAACCCCACCAGCTTTTACAAGCCCACCCTAAGATAATTTAAAAATTGGCATAGCTCAACATAGTTAAGTATTTAGGCTACCTATGAATTATTATGCAGAGCCCCACCAGCTTTTACAAACCAACCTTCAAATAATTTTAAATTTCGTGTAGTCAATCAGAACTTTTCAAAACCAAATATAAATTATAACACCGATGTTTCTATTCGTATTGCACGCCCGATGAAACAAAATATGCTAGATAACTCTAGGGTTCGCCAATACAACGAGGCATTTCATAATAACGGATTCGAAATATCGGCGCAGTGTTATAGCAATCAGAACATAAGCAACTATGACAAAAATAATTACAAATATAATTTTTAAGTCTCCTAACACAAAGTAGAAACGTGTAGTGAGGTGCCGGAAGTATACAGTCTGGAACTATGTTAGGACAGGACTTCAAATAAAATAGAAAGTTTTTAGATAGGAGCCTGCGACTGTGATAATCTGGGATTTATATGGGACAAATTTTAAAGTATACCATGTCCAATAAAAAAAGGAATTATCAAAATTGGGCTACACTGTAATAAATCAACCCTATTTTCCCATCCTTAGAGTAATAATTTTATCCAAACTTACATGGGACAAATTTCGAAGTAAACAAACCCTATTTATTAAAAAAAATAATTATCAAAATCGGACTACTCTGTAAAAAGTTATGCGTACATAAAATAATAAATATACGCGTGGGCTTGAGAACCGAGACTTGAGTTTTTTGTCGATAAAACAATCAGATTTATTCAATGTGTAGTAATAAGAAATTATTATTGTAATAATATATTTTACGACAGTTCTATGTGTGGATAAAACTAGGTTTAATCGGCTATGACTAGATGCAGACGATTGTGGTTGATTAAGCTTTCATATATTCTATATTATTTATAAATTAAATAAATTTCCTCCTTCTTAATGCCCTTAATATTACTTTTTCTTTCAATTTTTAAACTTTCTTAAATTTTGTATACGATTATGGCCGGCTAAACCTAGTTTAGCCGCAAATCTGCTTTAAATCATAATATACATATGAAACGAAAAATTGAAACTTTCAATAAAAAGTTAAAGCCGGTTTCAAAGAACTAATATAATAGAATAATTTTCACATAATATTATACATACTAGGTAGAATTTTCGATAGTATACATACTATCGAAAAATCAACACCCCGGTCAATAATAATTTTATTATTATTAAACGGGGGAAAGACCAAGTTTGTACAAAATACCAGACTGAAATAGCAGAAAAGTGTTAACGTGTTTTGTTTGAATTACCGAAGAAAATAAAAAAGAAAGCCGATCTTCTGGGCTCTTTCTTTGCGTCCAACTCGACTCTCGATGACGGGGGGAGTACGCCGCCGACCAACCCGCGGTGTGAGTGTTCCATGCCGGAAGTGCAGTTCACACAGCGCTCGGTTCCCAAAGCACTCCTCTCCCTGGACATCCACAAGTCGAGTGGGCCTGACGGGATCCCCCCAATTGTGCTGAGGACGTGTGCTCCAGAGTTGGCATCGGTTTTAACGCGTCTTTTTCCGGTGCTCCTACTCCCTAGGCGTAGTCCCAAAATCATGGAAGACGGCTTTCGTCCACCCGATCCCTAAAAAAGGCGACCGCTCAGACCCGTCCAACTACCGGCCTATCGCCATCACCTCCTTGTTCTCCGAAACAATGGAGTCCATTGTAAATTGCCAGCTCATGAGGTACCTTGAGGATCACCAGCTGATTAGTGACCGCCAATACGGTTTTCGCCGTGGTCGGTCAGCTGGTGATCTTCTGGTCTACCTAACTCACAGATGGGCGGAGGCAGTAGAGTCCACGGGGGGAGGCATTGGCCGTTAGTTTGGACATTGCGAAGGCCTTCGATCGGGTTTGGCACAAAGCGCTTCTTTCGAAGCTCCCTTCCTATGGGCTTCCCGAGAAATTGTGCGATTGGATCACCAGCTTTCTTGCAGATCGGAGCATCAAGGTCGTTGTAGACGGTGCAAGCTCCGATTGCAAGCCTATTAAGGCTGGTGTTCCACAAGGCTGCATGCTATCACCAACGCTGTTTCTTCTGCATATCAATGATATGTTGCAACCCGTAACATTCATTGCTATGCAGATGACAGCACTGGTGATGCTCTTTACACCGGCCGAGCCAAAATTTCTCGGGAAAACATCTCCGAGTGCCGGTGTCGTATCTCCTCAGTTTCAAGGCACTCCCCTTGTTGCCTCAGCCAGTATCGGAATCCTCGGCATTGACATATCGAAAGACGTGCAGTTTCGTGGTCACTTAGAAGAGAAGGCCAAATTGGCCTCTAAAAAGCTTGGCGTGCTCAGCAGAGCAGGACTGTATTTCTGCCGGCACACCGCCTGCAACTTTACAAGGCGCAGGTTCGGCCGCACATGGAATACTGTTCCCATCTCTGGGATGGGGCTCCCCAGTACCAGCTCCTTCCACTTGACCGCATCCAGCGCAGTAGCGGCTCAAATCGTCAACGACCGAGTGCTTTCCGATCGGCTCGATTCACTGGCACTGCGAAGAGATGTTGCATCTCTTTGCATTTTATTTCGCATATACCATGGAGAGTGCTCTGAGGAATTGTTCGGATTAATTCCAGCCGCCAAATTTCGTGAACGCACTACGCGGCAAACCTCCCGATACCATCCACACCATCTGGATGCTTGGCGGTCCACCACAGTACGTTTCAAAAGGAGTTTTCTTCGGCGTACAACCTCTCTGTGGAATAGTTTACCACCGGCGATTTTTCCGGACCGATACGACCTGGGGACCTTCAAGAAAAGAGCTTACTCCTTTCTAAAGGGCCGGCAACGCACCTGCAATTCCCCTGGTGTTTCGGTTGATCATGGGCGGCGGTAGTCACTTAACATCAGGTGAGCCGCATGCTCGTTTGCCCCCTCTTCTATAAAAAAATTCGGTAAATAACATAAGCTTTCCTTGTAGATTGCTTCATGTGAGGGACATTTTCCATAGTTGCCTCGCTTAGGAAAGGTAGTATGTTATTTTTATTCAGCTGTTTCTGTATATTGCCTCTTATAATTCCCATTCTTACACCGCCACTACAGATCATGCATAAACTTTTCTATTTAGATAATGTTTTAGATTCTAAGTTTATCCAGGTAGGTTTACACATAATATCAAATAATCTTTAAACATAGAGCTATGCATATATATATATATATATATATATATATATATATATATATATATATATATATATATATATATATATATATATATATATATATCTATATCTCCTCTGTCGGCTACGACACATCATACGGGACGATATAGGTTAGTTGATATTCCTCCACCACTACTGCACGGTTAACTTTAATGAATAACTTATTCTTAAAATATCCTAGGGGGGAGAAATTTCTTGCTATGACATCTTGGGTGGTTCTCAAATGTAAGCTCCCGTCCCCAATCAAGAAACAGAATATAGATGAGTTTTTAACCCTGAGGATCTAGATGGTATGCCTTGTTACCAATATAAATAAACTCAGATTTTGCTGATATTCTGTAAGAGGGTGGTCCATCCCCAGTCTTGTTGACTCGTTTGTTTGCAGCGCGCCTTTAACACGTACGAAATCGTTATCGTTCCGTTCATTTGTTTCTCACACAAAAAATCTTCACAGGCTGCTTGCAGTTTCATATTAACTATAACACAAAATGTGACATTTAATTTCCGAGTGAAATTTTAGCCGAATTATAAAACAGGTAAGTTGATAGTCACGGCATAAAGGTGAACCTCAGTAATGTGGTCGCATAATGACTGTCAGTACGAGCTACTATATTCGTATGAAATAGAATGGTCTAGTATTATTTACAGGTATGATTTGTGAGTGAAAGCTAAACAAAATGGTACACAATATTGAATGTACGTAAATCATCATCCTTATATATGTAACGCATGTATGCAAATATTTATGTAAATATTATATCTTTTTACTACCACCAACATAATATTATACTTGAGTTTTTTTTTAAAACGAAATACATAGTTTAAAAAATACCAAGTATCTTTTTTTGAGGAATTTGTGGCAAACTGTGCAAACTGTTATAGCTTTATGCAAAAAAGTTTTTTGTTTTGTAAAACTGAAGTGACATACGTACTTACAGTCCACCTGATATTAAGAGGCTCCTGCAGTCCATGGTCTCCTGCAGCTGACTACAAACGTGTTTTGTTTTACAAAACTGAAGTGACAAACGTACTTACAGTCCACCTGATATTAAGAGGCTCCTGCAGTCCATGGTCTCCTGCAGCCAACTACAAACGTGTTTTGTTTTACGAAACTGAAGTGAGAAACGTACTTACAGTCCACTTGATATTAAGAGGCTCCTGCAGTCCATGGTCTCCTGCAGCCAACTACAAACCTGTTTTGTTTTACAAAACTGAAGTGACAAACGTACTTACAGTTCACCTGATATTAAGAGGCTCCTGCAGTCCATGGTCTCCTGCAGCCAACTACAAACGTGTTTTGTTTTACAAAACTGAAGTGACAAACGTACTTACAGTCCACTTGATATTAAGAGGCTCCTGCAGTCCATGGTCTCCTGCAGCCAACTATAAACCTGTTTTGTTTTACAAAACTGAAGTGACAAACGTAATTACAGTCTACTTGATATTAAGAGGCTCCTGCAGTCCATGGTCTCTTGCAGCCAACTACAAACGACGTAGACTACAGATGCGTTGTCAACTCTGAGGACTAAAATGGAACGCTACAATCAAACTCAAACATTTTATTGCGTTCATGTGGTTACATAAATAGTTCTTATGTTGGATATATTAGAGCCAAACATGAGCCCTGATAGGGCGTAGCAATAGTACATACATATAATCACGCCTCTTTCCCGTAGGGGTGGGCAGAGACCACTTCTTTCCACTTGCTACGATCCTTACATACTTGTTTCGCTTCGTCTACTTTCATTATTCCCTTCATACATGCTCTATGGTTTAGGGTACTCTTAACCTGGCCTTTTTTCAAGACGTCCCTAATTTGGTCTAGAAAAGTCCGCCTAGGTCTACCCCTTCCAGCACTTCCATTCACACTCGCCTTATACACTTTTTTCGTCAATCGTTCTTCATTCATTCTCTCGATGTGGCCAAACCATCTCAGCATACCTTTCTCAATTTTTGTCACTACATCTTCTTTCAGACCATAACGTTTCCTTATCTTACTATTTCTTATCCTGTCACTCAGTTTAACTCCTATCATACTTCTTAATGCTCTCATCTCAACTGCATTTATTCTACTTTCATGTTTCTTCTGCCATACCCAACTTTCACTTCCGTACATGTGTGTCGGAACCAACACCCCCTCATGCACAGCCAAACGAGCCTTGTTAGACATTTTCCGACTGCTCATAAAGGAGTGCAAAGCTCCATTCACCATGTTTCCTGCATTCACTCTTCTTTCGATATCACTCTCACACTTTCCATCTCTTGTAAACTTTGACCCCAGATACACAAACTCTTTCACCTGTTCAATTTGTTCGTCTTCAATCACGATATTGCAGTCTGTCACTGCCTCATCTTTTTCAAACACCATCACTTTCGTCTTCTTTACATTCATCTTCATTCCCTTTCTAACAAAAGCTCCACTCATAGCAGTTACCATCTCCTGCAACTCCTCGGCCGAAGACGCAAGTAATACTTGGTCATATAGTATATAGTAGCAATAGTATATTATGTTATATATATTAATTTAATCTAATTAATTTAGAAAGATGAATTTACTAAACTCTGTCATTATACTGGCTTTCTGTAACTTTTAGATTGGAACACAGTACAGAAAGCACTGTTATTTGACGGCAGAGGAGATGTTAGCTAAACAGACGGACTCTTACTTTGTTGAAAGTTATAGTTGTGGTATCTCGTTTCATACTGATATTTTACAAATATAAGTTGCACATGGAAAAACAGCCAGACCTAATAAATATCGAGAACGTTTCAATAGTACAATAGAATAAAATCAATTTTTTTTATTCAATCAATTATTTAGATCACTTCAACACTTTTTGAAAGTAATTTTTTTATTTACCAATGGTTCGAAAAATACCTATTGCAAGAACCAGCAAGAAATCTTAATATTATTTGAAACAACTGTGAGGCAAATACGAGTTAAAGTGAGATTTAGGCAAATAATGATGTACCTACTGTAATTCGCTAAGATAGTTATATTTCAGCAACTCATAATGCTTAAATTTTATATGCGAGTATAGTGTGATTTAATTCATAAACGACTTATATAGCGATTTCTTAAATTTAAGCGAGAACACTTTATATCAAATAAAACTATTTGAATTTCACTTATTAGGTCTTTACCTATGAAATTGCGTATAAAATAATTTTAGTAATAGTTAATAAGTTACATATTTTTTATTTCTTTTAATCAAATAATCACTCATGTAATTGATTCATCTTTGTAAACGTAGTGGTGGTTTATTGATGCTCTTCTTGAAGAACTCAGCTTGACGGGAGGCAACAAATTTTTCAAAGGCAGTTTGTACTGCCTCTCGGGTATCGATTTTTTTATCCCGCCAAAATGTACCCAAATTCTTGAAATATAGAAGTCTCTAGGTGCAAGGTCTGGTGAGTAGGGCGGATGACGGAGAGCTTCCAACCCCAGCTCTAGTAGCTTGGAGACCGTCAGTTGTAAATTATGAGGTCGCACAACGTCGTACAGAAGCAATGTGGACGAGCGATTGACCAAGGTTGGTCATTTTATTTTGTTATGGTTTAGGTGATTAGTTTATATTTTTGTATTTTTTGCTTGCCTTATTTTTTGCATGCCTACTGGTAAAATATGGCTGTACTCACTACCTATATTACCATGTATTGTAGTCATATTTGCAAAATAAAATATCCTTTATCTTTATCTTTTGTCTTGGTAAGAGACGTGCAAGCTTCTCTATCATTGTGTTCAGTTCATCATAGTACACATTTTAATCACCCACGGAACAAGTATTTGTATGGCCTACAAATAACTGTTTTTCGTCTGGATGTTTGTCCTTGTGCAATTTATGTTTGTAAACTGCCTCCATGATACAGGAGAAAATCCTAATGGGGAAAACCCTAACATCGTTGTAAAAAATTAAAGTAAGCAATTGTGATGAATCACACTTAAGCTAGACCACCAAACAGTGACCATCACTTTTATTTTTTTTAACTTGATGAACGCCTGAGATTGTCACAGAGAATTAATTTTTCTAAAAAATTCCTTTGTATGTGGTCCAGTTGAGCAGTGCAAGGCACATCTCGATGCGTACTGGCAATTAAGGAGTTCGTGGGGCACGTATTTTTCAAGATTTTTACCCTACCAATTTGACAAAAATTTTACATCAGATTTGATAGACCACAAATCCTCGCGAAAGAACACCGATTCCTACCAAGGATGATACGTGAGGCTATTGAAATTAAAAAACATCCTAATTTCAATAGAGAAGGAGGCTTGGTACTACCACCTGCTTGGGATACTATAATCAATAAAATTAAAACTAAACCCAAGCATACCACTGAGACCTCAGGACATAGTCAGTTCATTTTGCATAGATCGGACCATAAACAATAATTAAAAAAAGCTGAAGGTTCTCCGGGTTTAACAATGACATCGGGACGTCAGTCATCTCAGTCCCCCGTGACCATGGGTGCTGGAAAGCGCCCGAAACGTCGGGAATTAAAAATAAAAGTAAATAAAAAGTAAAAATAAACGCGATAAAATCCGTAAAAATAGTTTTAATCATCTACCAATTTGACTCAAATAGACCAATATTATCTTGATGCTAACGTCAAAAGCTGACGCTAATTCAGCCGTATATTGAGTATCATTAGCTTCCACAATTGACTTTAACTTATCATTGTAGACCAAATATTTCGGACGACCACGGAGTTCATTTTTCTGGTTTAAGTTTCCAGAAATGAAGCGGGCAAACTAATAACAAGTGGTGCGTTCTTTTGTAGTATTCCCTCCGTAAGCGTCATTTATGTTGCATGCTACGCTCGTGCCGTGTAATTTTTACTTTTAACCCTTTCAGACCTGTGCTCAGCTGAAAATCAGACTTTAATATTTTCTTGTTTCTACAAAATAATATTAAGACGTAAAAATTACAATGTTTACATAAAAATGTAGATTATTTTTACGGTTTCTTTTTTGTATGGATTTCAATCTGTAATGGCGACAACGCCATCGGTACAAAAAGTACAATTATTTTTGTAGAAGTTCTTATAACTTCATCCATACACTTGTGAGGACGTGCAACTTAACGCTGTGTTAAAACTCCCCGCTTTTCTTGAATAATAAAACGTTTACGAGATTTTGGCAAATTTTCAACTCCCTGTCATAACTTATCGGCTAGAATTTCATTGTTTGTATTTGAATTTATTTATTCATTACAACCCATTAAAAGTCAAAGGCATTTTAATGGGTTGTAATGAATTTGATTGAAACGGTTTGGCAACCGCGGTTTTTTTATTATCATTTAGTTATTATAAGTAAAATGCTTCTACTCATCTCCTGGTTCAGTTTCCTTCTGTCGCTTCTTCGACACCCACGAATTGATATGGGGTAGTGAATTTACTTACGCAGCCACTACACTTCAAATTCCTAGTTTTCTATAATAGCGGCCATATACTGTTTTTAATCATTCATTGCAGTTTGTTCAAAGTCTACTGTCGATTAAAGATTCCCCATAGATTGTCTCATATGCCATAGTTGCCACCTTTGGCCGGCGGATGATATGGTGTTGTGCATTTACTTACGCCACTGCTGCACGTTTATTTACTATTTATTAAATTTAATGCAATACTAGAGACCCTTTACGAGGTGGAGTAGAAGAAGATATTATGCATTCTTATTTATATTCCACACCAGTCCGTTAGTGTCAACTTCTGGGCACGGATGTCATATGTTGTAAAGAGGATTTGCGGCAGCTTTATTATCGATCGCAGAACCTGTCGTCTCACATCTTGTCGCTATTGCTCGTCGCCACTGGTAAAATATGGCTAGAAACGTCTATATGAGTTTATATGATCACCATATAGCTATATATACAACGTGTAACATAATTAACGCACTTTGAGAAAGTAGTTTGTTCAGAAGATACGCTTATCCTTAAAGTAGACATATTAAACACCGGTAACGAATTCAGTTTGTCAGTTTGTTTTTTATTAAATTGTGTATGTTATTTATAATAAATACACATTGTCAAAGGGTCCTTCATCCCATTTTCTTTCGTTGGTAAGAGGTAATTATGGGATATGGTTTTACTAGAAGGTAGAACACTTTTCTACCTAGGATTCCGTTTGAGTTGTAACCTTATTTACCTTTATTATTTCTGAGTTTAGCTCAGAAGTGTATAGACAGCCGGTATAATTACAGTATTAAATGTATTTCACCTTAGTCCTCAGAGATGACACATCATATGTAACTTTTTATTGAAGGTTATTGCAAGTATCCATGGGCTACAGCAACTGCTTTAATTTCATTTTAAAAAAACGGTACAAAGATCCGTTTTCAGTAGTTCATAGATCGTCAGTCCACCTTCCAATAGCAGCAATTATGGAACATATTCCCTACAAACGTTACCGTTACTGTAACAGCATATTAAATTCCACTGTTGAACATTAATCTCCATCATAGATCGGCGCATAGGGAGATATTTGTCATAGTGATTTGGCAAGAGGGTTGATAATCCTAAATTTTTTACTTATTTTAACGACATTTTTCCTATTAAAGAAAAAGTAATTCAAAGGTATGACATGAAGAGGGGCCAGCGTAAAATTGTAGCCCAACGCTGCTGTATTTCATACGGTGAGTGTAAAGTATCGGAGATCCTTTTTACTGGTACAAGGCATTCCAACTTAGCCCTTACAGGTGACAATGCATCAGAATTTTAATTAGTAATCGAGTACGGATGTAGATGCTTATAGGCCACAGTAACCCCTTACCAGTAGGTGCGCTGTGTGCTTGTTTGTCACCCTTATCCTAAAAAACGGAAACAACAACTTTCCAATAATAAAAACTTTTTATCAAGTTACTAAAAGTATAGATTATATATATAATAGATTTATGTGGACGTACAAACTAAGATTTTTGCTTTAATAATATTCATATTAAGATCCAGAAATTCAATAAGTCTAACATAATGTCAGAGTAAAATAAAACGGAGTAAGCAAATTAAAAAAAATAAGTTTCATAGACTGCAATTATCGGAACAATATAATCTCATTTGAATTAAACCTTAAAAATAATTTGTTTTAAAAAAATACACTGCAATTTACTAAAGTAAAAGTAAAGTTACAGCCTATATATTCGTCCCACTGCTGGCCACAGGCTTCCTTGCCCTAAAACAGGCACAGGGTTTTAGGGCAAGGAAGTGTCCACCGCACGGTCCCAATGCGTGTTGGCGAATTTCACATGTCGTCGAAATATTTTTTTTCATATTTCTCAGACATGCAGGTTTCCTCACGATGTTTTCCTTCACCGCCAAGCACGTGATAAATCAGCACTTAAAAATGCAATTAACAATTTCATTACTGCCGACGGGGATCGAACCCGGGCTACTCGCGTTCTGTTATATTTACAGCGAGCGTTAACCATCTATACTAATTTATTTATTCTTTATTGCGGGTTGAAAAGCGCAGTTTTATTGTTTCCTATTAGCTTTGGGACTATGATGCTGCTGACTATTATTTGAATCTGTTGCCTCTTTCGACATCCACGGGATGAGATGGATAATGGATATTCTTACACCGCCACCACCACCATATACATATATATATATCAGGAAATTAAAAACCATCATCATTACAGCCCAAGGTT